>PVJH01014919.1:0-55336 GCA_004026705.1 Nesogale talazaci | reverse complement strand
ACCTTTTTATCTTTCCTTGATGACTTTTCGTTGCCTATTGTAATTTTGCCTATTGTAATCTTTCCTTGATGACCTTTTTTGCCTATTGTAATTTTAATAGGTAAGTGCGAATTTTTGTTCCGTGCCTGGAGATCAAAATTTACAAATACACCATTAACCAAACACTCAAACACATGATTGCCATGCCAATGGCAAATCAGAGAGATCTTATGGAATATGCTCTGTTCCAGGGATGTAAGTCTTCTGCATGGAGTGGCTGGTGGCTGGTATGTGAAGGGGCACGCTTAACCCAGTATGCCTCCTGGGAATCTCAAAATGAAAATAAAATAAAATAAAAAGCAAACCTGCTTTCATCAAGTCTATTCTAACTGATACCCGCTACCATTAAGTCAATGCTGGTTCATAGAAAGCCCCTGTGGGTTTCTGAAACTCGTAACTATTCACTGGGGCCGAAAACTCAGTCTTTCTCCCATGGAGCTGATGATGCTTTCCAACTGCTAACCATCAGTATTGCAGTCCAGTGTGTCAGCACTACACCACCCAGGTTTACTTTCCTGACGTACAGTGACCTCTCTGTATTCTCTGATGGAGAAAGATGGATTGCAACTGCTCACCTTTCGTCAGCTGTCCAAGGTCTAGGCTACAGTCCCATCGTGGCTCCTTTAGGCATCACATCGGCCTTCTGAAGCCCTTTTAAATCAAGAGTAGATTCCAAGAAAAATATGCTACATTGAAAAAAGACTTCTGCAGAGGGATCATAATACACTGTGTAAATGTTCATAAATATTACACGTGTATAATAAAAGGCGTATCGTAAAGTTATCATAAGTGTCCATATATGGAGTAAAGATTTCAAATAGAACTATATTGCTACTAATGGTAACAGTTGCTACACACCAGAGAAGTGAGAAGTGAAGAAAGGCAGTCATTCTAGCAATGTACATTGCTTGTGTTTCTAAAATATTCTCGGTGAAGATGTATTCTAAAAATCAAGGGTTAGAGTTAGGGTCAAAAGAGAGGAAAAAAGAATTATTCCTTCAAGAAGTTCTTTCAGTTTCATCCTGGGCTGTTCACCTCTCTTTTCTTAATCATTATATCTAGAAAAGAAATTGAACACCTTAAGGTCCAGATTTTTATAGACTTCCCAGAATTAGATCATGGGAAGTTAATCTAAATTGAACTGGGATGGTGGCAGGAGATATTTTTTTTCAAAAACCACTTGTAATCCTTTCATGTATTCCTGGAAAATCAGGAGCTAATTTTGATTTTTCTAAGTTCCCCTGTGTCTGTTCCATGTGTGATGTTGCTGCACCTTTGTTGCTCTGTTTCATTGGGCCAATTCTCATTCACAAACAGTGCCCCGTGGGCTTCGCTACGCTGTCACTTTGACAGGAGCATATTGCCAGGCCATATCTCTGACAGCTACTGGAGATTTGAACCACTGAATTTTCAGTTAGCAGATGGGAGTTCAACCATTATACCACCAGGGTCCTGCACCTGAGTTGGTACCAAAAGATGAATTTAACTCATATGAATGAAAAATCTCATCAAATACATAATTAAAGTGAATTCAAGTTTTTCCCCTACTTCTTTTCTGCTTTCTCTGCTAAAATCTCAAAATTAAGAAGTCATTCGAATGTTATTAAAAGAAAATGAAGAAAGCACACAAAAAGACTAAAAATAATAGCCTTTACTGAAAGATATATGGGGAAGGCTTAAAGGGAAATATTGATTCGCTCTCTCTCTGAGTGTGGAACTTTGAAAATGTACTGTTGTGTGAGCACTCTGCCACTTCAGATAAAATAAGAAGCCCTGAAGGCTTCACTAGGTGAAAAGGGAAGAATGAGGACGGTATCATAACTTGGCATCAAACTCCATTAGTAATCTCAGAGTGGCCAACGGGAAAACTCTGCAGTTCTGAGAACTTTCAATAGGTGTATAAGTATTTTGAGCCTCATATTCTTTAACTTAAAGGTAACCCCCAAATGTTCATTGATTGGCTTCATGATTTACTCTGCCTTCCTCCCGCTATAATCTCCTATTCTGTGACTTCTATGATTATGAATATATTGAGGGAGAAAATCATCTGATATTTAGATTATTGACATGAATAAACACAGATTTATTGGATGAATCAATCTAGTAGCTACAATAATCAAATTGAGATTTTATTTATAATGTCTTACCCTTGAATTGTATACTTGACACTTAAAATAATATAAATAAAATTAATAATGATAATATTATGAAAGTGAAATTCACAAGGTATCACAATTCTCTCATATAAGAATTATTAGTATTTCATGCCACTATGGTAGTAATTTCTTTTAAAGCCTCTAAATTCTTGCTGAGATGATCTGTTGTTTAGAAATGATTTTGTGTCACAGCATGGGAATAATTAAGGAGAAAGCAATTGGGTAAAAGACAGCGGAAAAAAAGAAACACCAAAAAAAGTGTTAGAAGGCAGGTTAGTGTAATGATGTGTTGACAGAAGCATTTGTACAGCTCAAATTCATGCTTGCAATACATTTAATAGCATTGACTTTTATTTTAATCACAAAGGACACTTCATTCAATGTCTCAAGGGATAGAGATTTTAGAGGAAAGCCTTGTTTTCCTGTTTCCTTAAATGAATGAAGCACCTGTTTCAGAACAAAACAGAGAGAGGATGTTTTAAAACAATAAGGATGGAAAGATTGAACTTTCACTACAAGATAGACGAGGGGGACAGTAACTATGCTTTGTCAGGAGCCTGGGACTGGGTACCTTTCTGCAGTGTAATAGAAAGCAAAGTCTGTTATATAATAGAAATTTATTTTCCTGAACCAAAGTACTCATTTTTTACTTGAAGTTCTAAACAACCCACTAGAAACCAATGAAATCCTTTAAAGCATTTGAATTATGCTTGGAAAAAATCTGTTTGATCTATGAAAATGAACCTTTGTCTTGGATAAACACACCAGATTTTACTTTATTTAAAAATACCATTTTTCACGTTTCAAGTTTTGTTTATATACTCAAATGATATGATGTTCAAAATTATGATCCCAAAGAACCAGGGAAACCATCAAGACAAATTCCTTGTGATTGAGACAATTCTGACTCACAGAGAACCTGTAGGTCAGAGAAGAGCTACTCCTTTGATTTTCCTAAACGTAAATCTTCATGGGAGCAGAAAGCCTCATCTTCTTCTCTTGGAGCAGCTAATGACTTTGAACTGCTGACTTCACAGGGATCCAACAGAGAAATTACTTTACAATAAAGATGGCACTTTTACTTTGCATAGGATTCAACATGAACCCCCCAACATGTAATTGAAGGAAATTCTGTTGGTGTGCCAACAATCTTCTTGGTCATTTGGCTAGTTCAAAAATGACTAACGTCTCTTAAAAGATGTGCCATTTACAATTTAGACCAAAAAATTCAAATATTGTTTCATATTTATTTAGGGAGTGTAGCAGTCATGTACTCGTGTCAATTTCATGATTGGGAGTCTAGGGGTGGAGTCTAACTTGCCAATCTGGAGAGAGTCAATGAGTAGTCAATGAGCTTCTGTGTGGGCACAGCATTCTTCTGAGATTTCTGGGAAATCTTGCAGTGTTTCGCAATTAGAGAAGAGAAACTTGACTCTCAGTCTCTTGGAGTCCGTCTGCTGACAAGACGAGAATGACAGCATGCTGATCGATCCTGATTCCTGGAGAATGGAGGAGTCAGAGAGGAGCCCACATGTGCTTGCCCTGATGGAGCCAGCGAAGCCACAGAGTGACCCATGCCAGCAGTGAGATGCTGTCACTGTCAATGGATACTGCTGATGGATCATTAGCCCTGGAAATGAGGAGCCATGGGGAGACCCCTGCCAGCTCTGGGACATCGCTACTACATGTGCTTCGTGAGTCGGAAGGAAACTTTATTGCCTGGCATCGAACATACGGGCTAATATTAGACTTATGACTTTGGACTGGACTGGGTTAGGATGCTTTTTCAATGTTCCACTCCTCTTGTCTATAAACCTCTCCCTTATACCCATATGCATGCCTATGAATTTGTTGCTTTAGTCTACCCAGACTAACACAGGAGAGATTTAGTATTTGTTTAAATAACAAACTCCATCTCTGGGGCTCCTCAAGATTGCCGCTCACTCAGTGTTCACGCACACTTATGATCTCCATTTATTTAATGTGTTTAACCAGGAACCAGGTCAAGACTCAGAAGTTGCCTAATTACTTATGAGACTCTAAGCATAGTATTTAACATTTCTAGACTACAACATCTTCATCTACAAGAGATGAAAATATTAGACAAGGCTATTCTAATGTGCATTTTCTATATAAATCACTTCCTTGATCAAAGAGTTCTAATTCAGTACTACTCAAAGTCTTATTCTGTGATGGGTTCCAGAGTTGTATGATAACATAAAATATCAGACTCCTTCATTCACCCCGTAAATTTTGTAATGGAAATAAGTGTCAGCTGAAATTGACAGGTGAGCAAGCTCCGTCACCTGGAAGAGTTGTAAGAGTTCACAGACTTATCTAAGAATTACACTTGCTTGTTTTCCCTTTTGCTCATCCAATGGCAGCCTTTACCGTATCCAGACACCCTACAGCAATACAGGCAGTACTGACAGTTTTCAGTTCGATAGCAAATGGAAGAGTGAAAACATTTGCAGGTTCAGTAATTATATCCCTCAAGCAGGCCGTTGATTATTTATTAAGTAACTAAGAAATTACATATGGAGCCAGGCACAAATTCAAGATAAGGCTGCTTGAAGAATTAATCATGGATGCAGTTATTATGACCCCATCTCCCACATCTAGAATGGGAACAGATAATCTGATGGAAACCTGTGCTCAGGGGTTAGCAAAGAGTCTGCCTGGCATTAGCAGGATGACTGAAAGCATGGAGATATATCCATCCATCTTATTAGGAATCCACAGACTCCATAAGAAAGCATAACTCATCGGGAACAAAAATACTTGGCATATGGATGCTTTCAACTAAGTAAGATAGAGTTGCACAAAGAAACAGAAATACTTTTTTTGCCATTCAGTTGATTCAGATTCACGGCAACCCCACTGGACACGGCAGACTGGGTTTCCATGCTTGGGGTGTCTATGGAAGCAGACTACCACAGCTCTCTCCCCCAAAGCATCTGGAGGGTCGGGGCAGACAACCTTTCAATGAGCAACTAATGGCTTGAACACTGGGCTTCTTGGTTATAGCTGCGCAGCACCCATAAGCTTAACAACTGAGCACCATTTTCAAAGGTCCACCTATACCGTCTTTATAGTCATTCCATTTAGAAACGCCTCTGTGCTATGTTTTTAAACAAAATGAGAAGTATACTGCTGTCTTATTCTCCTTATTCCAGGGGGCTTCAAAAGGTTCATGGAAAAAATGGGATGGAAAGATAGTGGTGCTTTACCCCAAGTCTTTTGAAGTCTCATCTAATCACAGTGTCTCAGTGAGAAGTAGGCAACATTTTTAAACATATATCTGAAATGTTTAATATACAAAAAGGGAAATGGGAGAACAAAGGTTAGGGTATTCCCTCAGGAAGAAAGTTACCCTTTATGTAAGCATATGACATTCATGTTACCTTTGTGTTTGAAAGGCATTCATTGAGTGAAAGCTGGCTGCTTCTGTGAAAAAGCTTGGAAATCTATATATAGTTAAGTATTTTCAGATTTGGATGATTCAAAGGAGGGGTAAAAATCCACCACACACAAGGGTAAATTATTTAACCATCATTAGCTCATTTAAAACACTGTGACCCTCTGTTATTAATGCTTTCTCCTTCAACCCCTCCACAGTTCTACGCTTGTTGGAAAATTTTTTCTCTCTTCATATATAAATACTCATGCGCCACATTTCTATATACATTACTCGATTTTAAATGTTTTCCTGGGCTTCTGAGCCTGACTGATGTAAGATGTTATTTCGAACATGCCAACGCATCTAAACGGCCGCGGTCTTTTCTTTTCGGCGTGCCTTCCTTGATAAGTGGCAACGCTTCCCACTTATCAGTCACTCAAAGTGACTGTAGCTGTCAGTTGTGTACAAAGCGCAATCAGTTTGGAAGCGGAGACACCAGCATTTTTCTTCTCAGCTTGAAGCAAACACGTTTTGACTGCTAGTCATTCAATTTTAAAGCATCCTCAATTAGGGGCGGATGAAGATATAAAGAAAACACATCCTAAACACCTCCACCAGGCAACAGAAAAAAATTTATTGTTATCTCTTGATTTTCCTTATGGCAGGACCATCCTTCCTCTTTTTCTGACTGCATGGCACTGGAGTGCGTGCCAACACACCCTCCATCATGAAAAGATTGCTGTAGTACATTATGCTAACACTCGGAGAGACCTCTGCTTGAGTCTGCTTGTTTCCTTTGCTCTCTCCCTCTCCAACCAAATCCAAAGATTTCCCTTTCAAAGGAAAAGAAAATTCCACCTTAGGACTCACTTCTGTTTGATAGCAATCAACTTTTTAATTCAATGGAAATATCACAACATTTAGTTCAATCGTGAGAAGAATGAGGCACAACGTTAGCCAGAGAAGTGGAACAAACGTACAATGCAAGGGGTGAAGTAAATGAACAGTGGCTATGTCCCTCTGGGCCGGCAGCAGGGAGGAATATGGGGAAGGATAAAGTCAAGAGGAGAAAACAGAGGCAAGAAAGAAATGACAAAAATGTATTTCAAAACTAAATGACTGTTATGGCAGAATGTAAAAAAAATTATTCTGAATACAGCCCACACAGTGTGTATATATCACATATATTAAATCTATAATTTGAATATATACATAAACTATCTAAACTAGATCTTTACTATGGCTCTCTGAGTTGAACATATGTATTCTATATGAAAGCAAGTTTATTTGTTCATTTTTTATAACTTCCTAATTTGACACCCTAATGAAGGTTGTCAATATAAACGAATTCTTTTTAAAAAATGATGTTATGTGAGTACATCTTTCCTAAGCATAGCACGCTGTCCTTCTTAGTATTATTGGTAAAGGTTAAGTTCTACATTACATTTGTTTATGTGATTTCCCTTAGTAGGTCTGAACATATGAATTAGTTCTATATTTAATACTTTCTGCAGAGTACTCTTTATAAATGGGCCATCTGTTATTCAGCTTGCTGTGGGAAGTAAAGCCATACTACTTTAAAAAAATCTGCCATGCTTATGAATTGAGTAGTTTGGTAAGATCATTAGTTCCTATTTTTTATAGATTGCTCAATTACCTATTACTCATTACTCCAGTAAGGAGACATTAGTCCATTCTCATTGCTCATTACATGAGTAGGGAGACATGGGAAGTAGGCACCATTTCAGTTTGCAAAGCATTCTTCTAGTCAGTTCTCAGAAACACAGCAGATACACTTAAGTTCCATTGTCTCTAAGAAGGAGACGATGCCATCACTTAGCTGCAGTCTGGTCATCAGTCTATGGGAAGCCATCTGTAGAGTGCAGGCACATGATATACAATGCTCTGCTCTTTCTCCTCACAAGTACAGTACAAATCAGTGACACTGAGTTATTCAGTACTGGGTATGCCACATCAAAACAGAATGACAATTCAAAGGTGGCATAAACTACAATTATATAGCTTATGGTGCATAAATAGTGCCTAAAAACTCCTAGTTTTGATTATTTTTCCTCAATAGAATGAAGGAAAAAATGATAATGGTTCAGGCAGGGAATTCTGTTTGTGTGTTTCTTTGTTTCCCACTTTAAACCAGATGGTGGGGTTACAAATTAAATATTACACTGGATGGGGTGGTTATCTATTTTTTATGGTTCCTTAAATTTTTGCTGTATTTTAATCTATTAGAAGATACTAAAATATTATCTTGCTTATTATTTTGTAGTCTACAGAGTGGAAAATTTCATCACTTAATCCATTGAATAAATATTTTAAGTTCATATGACATATCAGGAACACAACAGGGACTTTGGTGACAACTATTAATAAGCAAGATATATAAGCTCTTGACTCCACAGGGCTTATATTTAAGTGTACACTGTGATGGAGGTAGAGGCATAGTAAATGCTGAGTAAACATCAGGGTAGTAATTAGAGGTTGACTCGAGCCAGGAGGACTGTTTTAGATGGGATTTTAAGAGGAAGCTTCAGTGAAGTGAGTGGCATTTAAAGAGAGATCTTAATGATCACGGGTCATCATAGGTCCTCAATCTATGGCCGCGGGCCACCTGTGACTCACTGAGGACATTTATCTGGCTTTGGGTGGTTATATCTGTCCATAAAGTAATTTAATTATAATAGTTTTTTTTCCTATAATTTTATTGGTGGTTTGTACAGCTCTTAAAACATTCAACACATCATTTCTACCGAGCATCTTTGTACACATGTTGCCATCTTTTTTTTTTGGCATCACTGCTCTGATGGGAGTAGGAAGCCCAGCCTTGTTCTTGGAGAGCTGCTGCTGAATTTGAACCACCAACCCTGTGGGCCACAGTCCTGCACACAACCTCTATGCCACTGGGACTCAGCCCCATGTTGCCATTCATTTCCAAATATTTTCTACTTGAGCCCTTAGTGTAAGCTCCTCTTTCCCCCTCTTTTTTTTTTTTTTTTTTTTTAGAAATCATTTTACTGGGGACTCACACAACTTCCATCCTAATCAATACATACATCAATTGGATGCACGCGACCACATTTGCACACTTGTTGTCATCATCACTACAAAATATCTTGCTTCCACTTAGGCTCCTGGGTGTTTTTGCTACCACTGCCTGTCCTGCTTAGCAGCTGACTCATCTCGGTCCCGCAGTGAATTTGTTCATAGTTTGTTTTGTTTTTTTAACTATAGTCTGGTCCTCTAATGGTCTGAGGGACAGTCAACTGGCCCCCTGTTTAGAGTTTGAGGACCTCTGTAAAGTTATATAATAGAATGAGAAATGACAAATACACATGCCCTGAGACTAAAACCTCCTTCCCAGAGCCTTTGATGAATGAGAACTGAGTTTGTGGAAAAACGAGGGAGAGATGAATAGACAGGTAAAGACAATGGGTGTGACCCAGAAAGTAGAATTCAATTGACTTGACTAAGTAGTGTGGATTTATCTTATTTTATTTTTAAAGCTCTGAACAGAACGAGTCAGTTTATTGGTGAGGGATACTTTTGAAAAATAATTCCAAAGAGTCCTTCACTAGGCTAAAAGGCCAGGGTAAATGTAAAACTGGCTCTTATATTCTGCGAATGGTGGGAATGTGTGGATTTGTTTAAAATGACATGATTTGAACAGGGTTATGACGTAATTACATTTCATAAACCATTTCAGTAATTATGTAAAAACTATCTTTAGGGGAGGGTATCAAAGAAAGCAAGATTACCCACTTGGTTAGGGGTCTACTATAAGTTGTGCAAGTGAAAAAGTATTGTGACTTCATGGCTGGTGGTGAAGGAAGGAAGTTTACTGAAGATACAAATTTGGCAGCTAGAACCAATGACAAGAGATTCAATATGAGAGATGTGAGGTGCATGACTCCTAGAATTTTGGCCATTGCAACTAAACAAATGGTATCATTTCCCATTTGCATATTAAACAGTGGTATCTCGTTTCATTTGCATACTAAGCAATGGTATCACTTTACCATAAACTAGTTAGTGATGGATAAATAGGAATACTTAGCTTTGCAAAGATAACAAAGGATCTCTTTTGGAAAATAATAAATTTAGGTGTGTATTTAAAAACTCCAAAACAACATTCAAGAGGACTGAGTCGGAGCTGACTGAAAACACTAGAGGATAGAGTAGACTGTCTGTCCCCTGTGGGTTTGGGGAGATTGTTCAGGAGTCCGAAGTCTTGTCTTTCTCCCAAGGGACAACTGTTGCTTTGCACTGTCAACTTCATGGTTAGCAGTTCAGCGTTTAACCCCACCAGGGATTCTGGGAGGTGCATATTCTAAACGGTACTAAACTAAACTAAACGAAAACTCCCAGCCATCAAGTCACCATTAGGAACCCATTTTGGAGGCTGATTTGGCAATGGTGTATTTCAGGAGAGAGGTCTTTCGAGACAGGTACACTCTGAAGTGTTCAAGGATGTTCTACAAGTCACTGAGGAGTCAGGGGGATCCAGTGAGTGGGAAGGTGGAACGTTTGGACCCATCACCTGAATCACAGGAGAAAAACGAGGCAATCTGCCCCTTTAAACAGACAGAGCTAAGGAAAACATTCCAGCCCAGCCTCCTGGGTCGCTCTGGGTAGGAATGGAGTCAGCAGTGCCTCCATTGTGGTAACACAGGAATGCTTTAGACTAAAGGGGACACTTTAGGAAGTAAGTGCAGATGGAGGCGTTCAATGAGGGATCTTGACACTAATGCAGCATTTTTAATGTTGGGAAGAGAACCCAACAAAAGGTAATCCTAGTAGGAAGAAATTTAAAAGACTAGAGCAGATGGGGGTGTTCTGGAAGGCTTACTGAGAAGTGTTCTCAAAGAGTGCAAGCGATCACTTCTGTCAGAGTCTGCTGCGAGCCCCAATATAATCAAGACTGAGATCCAGCCTCTTCTTAAATATTCATTGGGAAAGAAGCAAGAACAGTTTTTTCTTGTTTCTCCTCTGCAAAAAAATCAAAAACAAAACCCCTACAAAACACAAAACCAAAAACCAGGAATATTTATTCTAAAGTCACAAAACCTTTAATCCCCACTTTTTATTTGTTTGTTTTACTTTTCTTTTAGCCTCTGAAAAAACAGAGCAAAACAAAACAAGCAAACAAAAAAGAAATTTAAAGTGCACATAAAGTTAAAAGTTTATTCGTTTCTCAATGCATAAAAGCTGCCTGAAAATGTAACAACTTTTTGAATAGTAATTGCACCTAGGGTATGGAACTGCTAAAAATTTATCATGTGTTAAGAATGCCTGGTATGAATCGCTTGGCTCTTGATCAAAATGAGCTTTTCATATACTTCTCATTTTATGTGACACTTGGTTCATTTACTCGATATTTGACTCCCTACCTGTATGTCAATATTGTTCAGAGATAGGAGGTAGACATTCTTTCTCAAGAGTGGGCAATTATTCACTGCTACAACACTTATTTAACAGAAACCCCAAACTGCCATTGTGTTGGTTCTGATTTGGAGCTGAGCTGCTTTTTTAAGAGTGTCTGCGGCTGTAAATGTCAATGTGAGCAGGCAGCCTCGGCCTTCTCCCACAGAGTGGCTGAGGACTTGGGCTGCTGTCTTTGCGGTGAGCAGTCTGACTCCTGGCCCCCAGCGCCACCAGGACACCCTTCTTTTACCTCCATCATGTGTAAATTAGGTGCAAGTAAAGAAGTTAAACTGCAGCTGACCCACATTCCCTATGTCTCTCTGCTGCTGTTGACTCTTTTACCTTCTTTCTATTTCAGAACTACGTTCCCAGGGTTTTCTCTGAGCACTGATGGGTTCCATTTTGTGAACCGATGGGCCACAGACTGCAGAGCCTAGGTGAGAAACAACCATTTCAAAGGTTTCCACAGGCAGGGTTGTTTGGCCAAAGGTTGCCTGTCACGGGAAAGAAACTGTCAGCCTGCGTGCATTCTGGGTCAGTGCCAGGGATCCCAGAAAACCCATGTTTATGACTTGGGAAAATGCTGCTGCTCCAGACCTGTGGCAGATTTGGCCTTGATATTCCCATTGCTGAAGTCTGATGGCTCTTCAGCATTGCAATTTCAGTTCATGTGAGGGCGTCTCTTCTTTAGACCACAGTCACACTAACCGAAGCTAAACAAGTGTCTAAATGAACTCAATGAGCCCAGTATTCTTTTCAAAAAGCACATCACAAAGATGGGAGAGAGAAGAGAGAACCAATGAAAGAAATGGGATAGCAGGAGAAAGAAAAACAAAGAGAAAGAGAATTGCATGTGGTAGACCGGGCCCCACCATGTCTATACAATGCCTTGCTTTGTGTTTCAGTGAGTCGAACAATGAGGAAGAAGGATAAAGCCAGGGTTCTAATGTTTAAGAACTTAAAAAGTGACATAGGTAGACTTGGCTATTTCAGCTAGGGTTTGTATAGTAGTGTGGGAATGTCGAAAATATCAAGGGCAAAGAGCAGTTTTAAAATCTGCATAGAAGCACACTGGGTTGATAAAATTATCCGAAAGAGAAGAAGAATTGCTAGTAAATGGTGAAAACTTCAAACTGTCCCTCCTTCCCTTTTCCTTCTCACCAAAGAAGCAACACACACTGTACACTTGCTAGGTATAATTAAATGTTTTTATTTTTAGAACTTCCACATTTATCTTTTTCTACTAACTACTCTTTTCATGAATTATTCTCTCAGCCTCTCTTGAACATCTTTTTCTTATAAAAAAATCCCTGATAACCTGATTTATACAGGGTTGAATTCTTCCTTGAGACATCATTAAAACAATACAAACAAATAACCTATTTGGGACAGCATATCACATAAAACTAAAATGCATGCATAAGCAAAACACTTGACCAAATTTTAGGGAGATCAAAATCAATCGTAAGCTATGATGCAAATGGGGTGATGGAGGCGGGAGTATATATACTCGGAGAGTTCCTAAAAGATAGGTTCCAGAACCACCACAATCTAAGGGCATGGGTTTCAAGACGTGAGGCAGAGTAAGAGTGAAACTTGAGCTGCTAATAGTGATATTAATTAAAAATGTTTTTCACTAGGCAATCTCCACCATATATATATATATATATATATACACACACACACACACAGACACACACACACATATATGTGTGTGTGTGTCTGTGTGTGTGTATATATAATTACCTTCCATCCATGTCGCCACTATGTGGGAAGTTAAGGCCTCTCAAGTGGTCACAGGAATCCCACAGCAAATATTTCTCGGTACTCATATTAAGGAGTGCTTGTTATATATGGTCTTTGTATTCTCACTAAAGCAGTGTTCACCTGTTTGTATGCCCCATGCAGAATCACAGTTCTTTGTCAGATTTTTCTCCTCTCATTCTTAAATATAAATAAGGAAATAGACATATTTTTTTAAAAATTAAGACTCCAAACAATTAAAATAAAAGGGTAAATAAGAAGCGGGGGGCGGAATGGCAGAGAGAGATCATTGAATAAAATGTGAAGAGCATAAAGTTAGAAGTACCCTCAAAATCATGTTGTTGGATGTCAAAGCTATAGCCACTGAGAAAATTCTAACCCTGTATGTCAGAGGAGAAAGGCCCCCCAGGTTTCCCAAGGGTGGAAGGCTTTACAGCAGCAAAGTGTACATCTTTCTCCCATGAAGGAGCTCATGGTTTCAGATTGCCACACTTTTTAGTTATACTTTAGTGCAACCAGAATTTTAACAGTTTGAGAGAACAAGCAGAAATGATCATCAACCAAATTGAAAGAAGCAAAAATACAAAAACATTGTATTATACAATGTTTTATATAGAGATACTGTGTACTATATACTATATATTTTATATACTAGATATGTTATATATAGATATACTAGAGAACAAATGGAAGTTCTTAGAAATTACAAACCAATTTCTTGAATGTAAGTGCAACAGAAAAGTTAAATAAAATAACATTTAGGAAATCTCCTGAAAGCAGAATTGAGAAGCAGAGAAATTTTTTAGCAATGACGAGAAATGTACTTGACCAATCTAGAAAAAGCAGATGTAGGAGTTTTAGAAAGAATTTGAAGATAAATGAGAAATAAAACTGTTCTCCAAACAAGATTCCACTCATAAAAAATATATATTTAATCCTAGTGCTTATACAATGAGGAAAAAAAGAGACTATTTCCTAGTGTAGTCTTACAATATGTAGAATTTACTAAAATATTTCATGAGAGGTAGGAAAACTCTGCTGGTCATCAAAAAGCAAATGAATCAGATGACAATAATATGAGTCACGGCTTCTGAAGAGGAGGCCCAATGGAATTTCAATATAAGGTTTGTAGAGAGCCTATCATTTGAGTAAAGAAATAGATTAGAAAATTAATATATTATATATATTCAGAACATTTTAATTTCAGAAACTCTATCATTCCTTCACACATGGTCCCCAGCCCCAAATAGGAAGTTCTTTGATATGGTTCTCCAGGAAAACAAAGAAGTAAATTAAGACAGAGGACCCTATAAGAATAATCGATCCCAACTCTGAGAAATCATTAGCAAGAAGTCCCAATTTGTTGGCTAGATCAAGTAGTCTAAGTGGAAGCAGGAGAGCAGAGAATCATATTAGGGAAAGCTTATGCAGGGCAGAACATAAATATCCTGAATGGAAAAAGGAATGTCAGTGGGTTACCCATTGGGTGGCTAATTACAAGGTAAGTGGTTTGAAGCCACCAGTCTCTGCTGGAGAGAGACAAAGCTTCTATCTGTAAAGAGTTAAAGTCTCATAAATGTAAATAAATAAAAGATGTCAGAGTGGCAATAAAGTGAGCTAAATAAATCACATTTCAAATTAATGCTTGTTAGTGATTTAAAAGATACAAATAGCATTATTGTTACTTTTTTAAGATATAGAAGCAAACACTAAAAATCCAAAGAAAAATAAAAACAATATTTTAAAGAATTATTCAGGATGAATCAAATAATCAAAGCAAGACCAAGGATAGGTGAGAAGCTTAGGGAGCAGTGAGCTTATTGGCAGTAGACTGGGACAAGGAGTAGAAGTGTGGTCTCACATTCTGAAGAATGGAATCCATGTCAGAACTGTGTCTGGAAAATACCAGGAACTGCTGAAAATATATTTTACTGTGTGCTATCATATTTAATGTATATATATGTGCGCACACACATACATTACAATGCTTGACTGCTCCAGGTGTCCTTTATACTTTACTTATTTATTGATTATGTCTTTGCTTTAATTTGCTACAAACTGACAATCTAGTTTGACTTATATACAACTGGAGGATTAGGTTGCCATTCTGAGCTCACAAATCCATGATAAAGATTTCATTTTATTGGTACCAAAATTCTCTGAGATCATTAGAGTTTTAGAAATTCTTTATAAGTATTGTGTAGAAAGAAATGCATTAGAATATTGTATAGAAAGCATATAAAATATGAGAAGTGAAATAACTGTCATCTAATACACATACATATACACGTAGAGCCAACAAAAAAATAAAAATTTAAGAAGATAAAGTGTCTTCTACTAAATAAAATTGTGGGGAGTTGAGCTGGTTGGTTGCTTCTTATTATTTTCCTGTATTTTTTAAGCATGCCAAATGTGTCATGCAGATAAAAATTAAAATATATTACTATCCTTATATACCATGTAAATACATAGATGTATCTACATCTATAGAGACAACTAGACCTAGAAAAAGAAAGAAATATCCTATGTGTACTTGAGGTTCTTTCATTAGATCGTCACCAGAAGACCAGGTTAAAAATGAAGAAAGAAGGAATGGTTACAAGATGTCTAAGTGTGGTACCCTCAGTGCACAAAGACAGGAGCAAGTCAAGAATTAGAAATTGTATCCAGGTCCACTTGCAGCATCTTTTATTTCATAGAGCAAGATATTTGCTGGAGTACAAGGGGTTAAAATGCTTTACATTCTTAGGTGAAAATGGTACCTTAATGGCATAGTGTGTATTACTGCCATTTCTAGTCTCCCCAAAACTCAAGGTTACTTTGTAATGTCTGTGCTCAGGTAGGTAGGTGTGTGTGTGTGTGTGTGTGTGTGTGTGTGTGTGTGTTTTGTCAGGGTGTCTTGCTGAGTTGGATAAAATGTGCCTAACTTACCACACTGGAAGAAATCAGAAGTCAGCAGATCAGTCGGGTGCGATTATTTCACCTTTAACTTTATCATGTTTCGAATACAGTATTTCAATGCATTTCTTTCTGCAAAATAACTTATCAAGAATTATCAAAACTCTAATGACCTCAGAAAATTTTGGCACCAATAAAATGAAACCTCTATCACAAATTGGTTGTGCTCACGACTGCAACTTAATCCCCAATTGTACATAAGTCAACTTGTATTTGCAGTTTGTTGCAATGTGTTCCCAGGGAAAGAAAATTTATTTTAAAACTCTAAACCATAAAACTTTAAATGGTAGGCTATCGATGGGAGAGAAATGAACTGGATCCAGATGCTGGAACCTTGGAATCCTGCCACAATTTCACAGGTAACAATTGACCTGATTGGTAAAATCTTGTAACCTTTCTTGTTCAAGTTTACAAAGGTCAAAGTGAGAGATAGAGCTACATAAAGACTTTCTCAAAATCTCTGGTGGTTCCAAAATTGTATAAATGTGAACAACTGAACTCACAATTTTCACTGACACTCCAATGTAGAATATATTCCTTTTACTAACCACCATTGTGCTCGAAACAGATATTGTATTTCCCATTAGTCTAAATGAGAAACAATAAATTTCTCTAATACTTCAGGAAAAACATTTTTTAAAAGTATTATGCACTCACTAAATGCCTGGCATGATTCCAGTTTTTCCTCAAAGTAACCAGCTCTATGTTGGGCATATAATTTGTATTTTATTGATGAGATAATGAAACTCTGAGGGGTTAAGTAATTTTCCCAAGATTACACAGTCAATAAAATGTGAAGATGCAAATACTGAACACTGATTTTGAGTATATCTAAGTCCAAAGATCCTGTTCTCAATTTTCTAACTTTTAATTATGCAATGATGTAAACGCAGTATTTCATACAGTTAAATGTAACTCAAGAGCACCCAAAGAACCGAACAATTCCTACATGCTGGGGGATGTACAGCACAAAGCTAAAAAGACCGAGGAAGGGAGGGCCGTCCTTCACCAAACCCTGAGCTCCTATTCCACCCTTTCTTATTTTATGGATCAGAAGCAATGCCAAGGAATGCCAAGGAGGGTTACCACAAGTCAATTCTTTACCTCCTGCAGATCACAAGGAACAATAACCACATCCTTTAATTAGGAAAGCTAAAGGCAATGAGGCTGTGGACCCTCTTAATAAAGTTCAAATACTGACCTCTCAGTATGGAAGTCATGCTCAATATGCGGTTGGAAAAGAAAGACCTCTGAATGCAAACCCACTGCCATTGGATTCAATTCCATCCCATACGTACATTACAGGGCAGAACAGAAGTGCCTGAGAGGACTCCCATGGCTGCAAGCTTCCTAGAAGCACAGTGCTGCATCTTTATCCTATGGAACAGCTGGCACATTACAACAGCTGACCTTTGGGTTAGTAGCGAAGGGCTCAATCACCATATGATGAGGGATCCTGAAATCAAGTGCAGTGTCTTTACATTCACCTCTACATCTTATGTGGAGTTCATGCTGGGGCATGTTATTGTCTTGACCTTATTAGATGTTAACAAGAATCAAAAATGAAAGGTCAAACTAAGGCCTGTTCTCTGTAGACATGGTCGAGGCTACATAATCCAAGTTCCCCTCAGAGCTCTAAGATGAAAGGAAAGTTGAGTTTCTAAGACATTCAGTTTTCTGTCATAATGGAAGTTGGGTAGAGGTTACCCACTGACTGAGTTTAAAGTAATAGCGGATCAGGTCTAGATGAACCACTACTGAAGGTCGCTATTAGAAATGCAAGCAACTGATCATCAATATTATAAACCAAATGATGTAATATAAAGAATAAACTAGGAATATAAATATTACAGCATATTAAATGAAATCAAAAGGAAACCCATCAAATGAATTTTGATACGTAACAGTCTTTATAGGATATGGAAGGACCACATTTGAAAACAGACTGACATCCCGTTCTCCTTCAGAGACAATGAAATGTCTCAACGACCATTTGACTAGCAAAAAGGTGCTTAATCTTTGCAGTAAATGAGACCATAGGGTTTCCATTATCTTTTAATACCATCTCACTCAAACATTGACTGACTGACTGATTGACTCACTTCTTCCCTCTCTCCCTCCCTCGCTCCCTCACTCACTTTCATCAGAATGTGTCTGTAGGACAGAGTAGAACTGCCCCTGTGGGTTTCTGAGCCTAACGCTATACCAGCCCTGCCTTTCGCTATACCAGCCTTGCCTTTCTTCCTTTAATACCAAGAAAAAGAAAGAAAAAGGTTTTCCCTCAAAATTAAGCAGGAAGAAAGAGGATATTTTCTTCAAGTACTGCTAAATTTGACCACCTTTACCAGGGTGCATTCAACCTAAACTTGATACAGCAAACGGAATGTGAAAATATTCTCTGTTTTTAAGGAATATAATCAGACAAAGAAATTAAAGGAAAGTAATGCTGAATGGAGGAAAAGAAGACAGAAACGTCCTCCTGTTTCTAAAATTAGGAGCCTTAAAAATTTAAGAAAGATGAGTAATTTCTGGTAATATCACTTTCTCTTACACGCAGAGTGAATTTATTTGCAATTTCATGATGTTGCAAAGAAAAACAAATAAAAACATCGCTTAACCTTGCTTTTAATCCTAGAATGTTACATGAATAGAGTATATGGCTATAATTCTAAAAACTTTCTACAAAGAATGCAGATTGAGCCTTTCTTTCAAATAAAGGCTTGCAATTTTATAGTTACAGATGCTATATGAAGAAATAAATTAAAGAGAGTTCATAAGAAGCTGATTCATAGCAATCAAATTAAACTATGAACTTGCAAACTTTTTTTGTATTTTATGTTTTACTGGATGATTCTAGAGTCAGCATACTAACAACGAGGGTTGAGAAAAGATAGAATTAGCAGTCCAAGAAAGTATTTTAAATAATTTGGGTAGTGATGAAAGTATGTTATTATTTGTGCATATACTGGTCCATACAAACTTACTCAGAATATTTATACTTGTCTTAAGTCAAATGAGAAATTATTCAAATGGAATAAAGACTCTCTAAAATTAGTATCACCTTAAAAAAAAGAGCTCATTAAGAAAGAAAGACAAATGGTGGGAAACACCACCTTCCTTGTAATTTCATGGAATCACCCAGTGTGCAAGATGTGTCCTATTCCAACTCTTACCTATCAATCTAACCTAGCTAGCTGATCTGGCTAAGCCATCTACCATTTGCTTGTACTAAGCGTGGGATCAAACGAATGCCTTTGTCAGGAAAACACAGATTTTAAAATTGACTTTCATTGTAGATTATATAACTGTATTGACCCCTATTCAATCAATACGGGAACCAGAATGCATGATTTTCTAAGGTCCCGAAGGGCAGCAATGACCATAAAAAAATTCTATGAAATCTAAGCAATATGAATAATGTAAATTGGTGTGCTGACTTCAGGGCTTAAAGTTGTATATTTAAGAGTATACAACAAATGCCATTCATGGGAAAAATTCTCATGCTGAGTATTCTCAAGTAAAACTACAACCTGTTGTGATTTTTATGAAAGCATTTGATTATGTATATATCAATTTAAATGTAATTTATAATAGTACTTGTACATTTTATTTGCTTTGCATCATAACAGGCTCATTTTTTTTCTTTTCCTCTTTGAATGATCTTGTTAAGGAAAAGGAAGAATTGAGAAAAATTGGGAAAGGGAGAGGAAATATTTTAAAAGAAATTGGTAAGAATTTATATAGGAAAATGAAGGACCTAGACTATTTTTAAAATATCTTATTGCTACACACACCACTGCATTATAGTCTCCTTGCTTGAAAAAATATCTCCATAGATTAAGTAATCTGGATATAATCATGTATATTACACACGCACACACACATATACATATATCCTCATTTGGAAGAATGCTCCAAATGAACAGCTTATTCTGCCAATAGAACTATAGTTTAGTTAATGAACATATTCAAAATGGAGCAAATGCATTCCTTTCACATCACCTATCTTGCTCATTACTTATTTGTTGTGCAAAACATGCTCTAATTCTCACAATTTCTTAAAGTAACCGTGTGATGGTTTTGACAACCTCCGTTTCATTCATTCACACTTTCCCTTACATGAAGAAAAATACAGAGATATAATATGCCATTATCTTTCAACATATCTCTCAAATTCTCTTCAATGTGACATTGTGTCCTGTAGGGACTATTCATTTAGATTTGTTGTTGGTTTCTTTGTTTCCTTCTGGTTTTGTGAACTAGTAGAAGTCAGCATTTTCTAAATGATGACATTTTCATACTCAGCACAATATCTATTCACAGACAGAAAACTGTACAATGTATCACATTTCCATCCCAACTACTTGTGTGAGTTGGGGCAAGTCATTAAACTTGGTCTTCGCTCTCTGGAAAATAGTGTCTATAAGTATTCTATTTCTAGGACAGATGATTTAAAAATATGTTTACCTTTAAAAAAAAGTCTAACAAACGTTTACACTTCCACATTCTAGAGCAAAATCACCATTAATTTCATTACTTTACTTTGATGAGAAAGTTTAAAGTACACACGTTAGCATAGCAGTTTTAATTGTGAAATAATTCAAAAATGGAACATTAAGTTTGGTGGCTCAGTTTAAGTGGTCAGAACACCCACATTACAAGTTTTATAAATAACTTCATCTATAATACGATGAGCTAACACCACTTATAATTATCTGTTTAACAAAAGTTCCTGTCTTAATAGAAAATAAAAATTAAATTAAAATTATGGGTACTCAATCAAATCCCAGGGAAATAAAGTGACTTGCTAGGGACGTAATGCTGATTACAGATTTCTATCTTATTTGCAATAAGGAACTATCCTAACAATGTTTACATCCTATTGAGTTTTTTCAGAAATTTAAAACATTTTAAAAGTAGCAAATGTGGCATCAACAGAAAACTACATTTAAGATCAATACACTCAAACTGAAACAAAACAAAACATAAAATTCAAGGACTTTTTTAATCCAATGAATTGACTAAGCACACCTGGATACAAATAGATAATAGCACGTTAGAAGTGTACTATTTATAATTACATGAAAAGGAAATGAGAACTCCTGTGTGAAGTATGCTACCCAAACTCTGAGGGGTTCACTTAATACTCCAGGTATAACAAGAACAAAAATAAAACAAAAAAAATTGCCAGAATTTTGACTCAGGAAACTCGACAATTTTCTGAGTGGAACAAAACTCCTCCACCTGGCTTTCAATGACAATGATCTTCTGGGAAAAGGCCACTAGCCTTTCTTCAAAATGCCTCAGGTTGGAAACAGACATTTACCTTTGAGTACTCTCATGGATTAATTCTGTGCACAGAACACAAAGAGATAAATCCTAATTGCACCAGATAATTTTGGATAGTGAAATTAAGTGTGCAAGAACCACACAGACAAAATGTAAGACACTGTGTTAATCACTATGTGAACCTCTTTAATGCACTGAAGAAATAATTGGAAAATGACTTTTTTTCCCCCTTAGATTAGCTGACAATAAACCTACCAGTGACCTCCAGGTGCATCGTAGTACCTGAAGGGCTAGATTCACAGCTCCATGAATGAGCTTCCCTTTTTCAGTGCTAGTCAGTGTAAAATATGTGTTAAGCGCTGACGCTGAGCTTTGGCATTGTGCTAAGGCTTCCAAACACAAGTTCACTCAATTCTCATGAATATTTATGAAGTGTTTTGGTTATCCTCTTTTCCAGAAAAGAAAACTTAAGTATGTTATCAAAGTTCATGCTAGCAAGTGGTGGAGAAAGGGTATCCTTGACAACTTACTTTTTCCTTTAAAAACCAATGTAGCTCCTTCCATTCTTATTTTAATCTCTTCATTATTTGACATCTTCATGCAAGAAAAGCATGAAGGTTTTAGATCCCTCAGGCATACAGTCTATGGGAAATCCAAAACTGCATTTCCCCTTAATGGAAACATCATGACCCTGTGCAAAATTCTACCTCTGTCACATATAGCCCTTGACTACCCAGTAAAAATGTCCTCTCTGCCATTGGTCCTCCAACTGAAATCCTGTGGTACCTACCTTATTTGATTCCCTTGCCTTAGTCCATTAAGAACAAGGAATTAAGAATTAGTCCATTAAGAATTAGGAATACATTTAATACATGGATGTGTAGGAGGGAAATGAAATCGCCTTCCATAATTTCCTGGCAACGCAGGATGTAAGTGGCTCTCAGCCTCCCTGACATGGAAGGGTGGATGGCGGAGAGCCCCCGCGTCTGCAGGGATGGTAGAGGGGGCAGCACTGTGTGGGTGAACCCGAGAGGAAATGTGTTCTGCTGGCTGTTTCTGTTGGTGCAGATAAGGAACATGCATGGAACAGGAATTTCTGACCTGGATCTGTTGCTGAAGTAAGTTGATTTTGTGTTGTTGCTGCAGAAGCTGCTGCTGTTGTCTGGCAATCTGTGGAGAAATTGCACGAGAAAAAGAAATAAATAAGTAAAGGTGCCCTGGCAGCCCCGGAGGCAAGCTACCGATGTCTTATTCCTCAGAGTTCACGGGGACCCTGATCGTGAGGGTGAAGATCGATGTGGCGGTGCCGCTCGCTCCATTTTCCACAAGTCATCTGGGTAAGGTTCCCACGTGAGCACGCTTAGGCTGTGGGATCAGGGCTTTGTCTGGCTCAGAGCACAGAAAGCTCCGACACGATCACAAGGATGGGTCTCTGTTTGAAAGGGGAGGGTGGCCAAATCCCTCCTTCTGGTGACATCTGACGAAGGCACAGCCCCAGTTTTTTCTAGCTTCCAGAAGAAGACAGACTATGGGGAACTGGTTGTGCCCAAGCAGTCCAGTGTAACGCAGAGCATTGGAAGAGGCTGTCTTCCTTAAATATGCAAGCAACACCATTGGCCAATATGTCCACTCTGACTCATCGAGACCTCATAACTGTCTGACCACAACTCTGCCGCAGAGGGTTTTTGTGAGGACCTAGGCCACCAGGCCATTCCAGTGCGACAGCCCACGTGAACACCGACCCTCCTCTCAACCAAATCCATACAAATTCTTACGCCACCCAACAAAATCCAATCTCCTGTCGCTTCCCAGTTATGTATCAAAATGATTTCTATTTTTTCAAAAGAAAATATATTTCTATTTGAGTCACCCATTCCCGACAGTCCTCGGATTCTTCAGTTTCCCCTCTTTTTTTAAGTCCCACTTTCTATTTTTTTTAATCTTCTCATTAGTATTTAAGGCCTCAGTGTTTTCTTTTAATCTTGATCTATTGTATGCCCTTGGCTTTTGTAACATTACATTTTCTCGGCCTTGGCCTACCTTCCCTGGTCTTGGATTTCCTTAAGGCTCCAGTTCTGGCTCACCTTCCTCTTCTTGCTGCACTTCCTTTCACAGGTGGGCCACTGATTCAGACATTGGTTTCTCTAGTCTTCCTCTACCCTACGCGCTTCAGGCTCATTTACCCAAATGAGTATTTGAAGTTACTTCACGTTCAACAGGTTCCAAATGTGTGCAGGACTGAGTCTTGCATAAGGTTGTCTGCAGGGCTGTCTAATCCAGGAAGTAGCACAATAATCCCCTGTGATTTGCTCCTATGCCATCTTCTACATTGACTTAATACTATCTTACATGGTATGACTTTATATGTATTTGCTTTTGATTGTATGACTTATTTATGATCATCTCTCTGTCTCCTAAGTAGAAGTTTATAAAACACAGTGTAAGTAGGGATCATTTATATTTTGCCCAACCATTTGGACAGAACCTGGTACATAATGGAGTATGGAACAAATATTTGATAGAAGAATGTATAAACAAATACACAAGAAGAAAAACTTGATATTTTAATTACACAATATAGGTTAGGTGATATTCTAATGAGGATCCAGATGCTAAACTCAGGAAGTGTAGCACTCTCATAAATACACTACTCATAAATATACTCATCATGTTGGATCACTGTAATATTAATTATAAAAATACATCCTTTCTTTTTCATCTAGCTAACTCTTCAGGAAATAATAGCTCAATGTAGAGTTCAGAACTGTGATTCAAAGTTAAAATTCATGATGCAAGTGGGTCAACATTGATGATTTTAAAATTTCCTTTATGAACATGGGCAGCTATAATTACTTCATTGAGTTTACCTTGGGAATAGTAAAATAAATGATTTTTTTAAACAAAGTTGGTAAAGAAGATGGTAGACATTTTTCCCCTTAGGCTCCTTGCTTCCTCCCAAGTGCCAACATTTCCAGTAGTTTTTTAATTCTACCTTGAGAATATATATTATCAAGGACTTACCCATATCACACCCCTTCACACTTTCTCTTTTCTAAGCCACTGTCATCTCCTCTAATCATTGTCATCTTAGTTCCCTATTTTCTCTGTTACAACCTTTCCTTCTTATCGTCTATCAGAAACCAATTCTGGAGAAGTCTTTTTTGAAGTACAAGCTATGCCATGTAATTCCTCTTTTCAAAGACTCTGTGTCTCACACTTGCAACAAAAAGCAAATGGCCATACAATTCTTCTAAGTTCCTATGTAATTTGGCCTCTTGTTAATTCTCTCATAGTGACCCTTGAGGATTGGGCCTTGTGGGTTTGTGTGACTGTCGCTCTCTGTGGGAGTGGAAAGCCTTGTCTTTCTCCCATCAAGCACGCAGTGGTCTTAAGCTGCGGACCGTGTGGCTAGCAGCCCAAACACAGGTCTACAGCTTTTGAAAGCTGGTATCATCTTTCACCCTGTGTCTCTATGCTAGCCACGCTGCTCTCCTAAGTGCCACCCAAGGAAATTCCGTACACGGGGCCTTCCTAGTTGTTTTGCTCTCCATCTTGAACACTCTTTCTGAAATAATGTTAAGATTCAGCATCACCTCTTATGAATTACTGGCTTACCTTACCAACAGGGTTTCTCAAAGCACACATTTTGAAATAGCCTATGGTTTTATCTATACCCTCCTTAACACTCTGATTTACTTTACAATTTAATACTTGTCACCATACACTTTATTTACATATTATCTCTTTCAACTAACACTGAGATGTTTATTTGGTGTATTCTCTGTACACTCTCAAATAAAACGGAGCCTGACTTCAGAAATATTTGCTGAATAGATGTATATGAAATGGAGGTCAAAATCTAGGGGAATCAGGAAAGAGATACTGGAACTCAAAGAGTACACTCCACACTGAATACCAGGAGAAAGAGCACCTTTACGAACCTGATCAAGCTTAAGGAACACATATGAATAGTGGTTCAGGAACTTGCCTGCGCCCTGATGACATGAGCAGTAATCATGGAGCAGTGATTATAAATGTCAAAATTCAATCCCTTGGGAGTGTAGTCCTTCTTAGAAACTTCCCTTACACACACAGTTAAGTGCCCAGAGACTAACTGAATACGTCACGGTTCAAAGCCACCCTGTAGGAGAAAGATCTGACCATCCACTTCCATGGTAGCCAGTAACTCCCGTGGGGCCGTTCTACCCCACCATGTGGTTACTGAGTCGAAAAGAACTCAAGAGCTTATCAACAACAAAATCACAGCTGCAGCACTCTGTTTATAAACAGAGAATACACAAAGCAGAATTGCTGACAGAAATCTGATTTGTGGATCTCAATACTGTAGGCATCTTTACCCAACGTCATCCCACATAGGACAGAACATCTGGAAGAGTGCATAGCCCTCTAAAGTTCTAAAGAGACAACTGGTGCTTTTGAAAACCATTTTGAATATCTAGACCTTTAAAAATATCTAAAATCATCAGTTGATATTCAAAATGGGAGCCAGAATTGAAAGAGAAAGAAATGAGCTTTTATTTTCACTACTGCAGATCACTTGGATTTTTCAGGGAAAGTCAGCAGCCTAACTTATCAAATAGGGATTTCCTGCAATCAACCAATCAATAGAATACAATAGAAGGGTGGTTTTCCAAGGCTCCTAGGGTTTTCCAGAGTGCAGATGTTTGTTTTGAGCACTGAGAATTAAGGAAAATGCCAATGTTTTTCAGATGCCCATAAGCAAAAACTGAATTCTTTTTCCCTAGAAGCAAATTAACAATCTATAGGACTTTCAATAACAGGATAATTATGTTATTTTGGGAAATCATGGAATATTTTATTGCAAAGAGAAATGCTGTATTTCAAGAATAAATCAACAAGTAGGAAAGGGTGAACTCACTATGGATGAGGTCTTTCACAGGCAGTGAATTCTGTTTCTTCAACTCTCTCACATCTGCTTGTTTACATGTTAGAAACTGTTTCAAAGGGTTTGTAAGGGTGTACATGTGGTCGATAGGTACTGTTGAGTCCATTCTGATTTTTAGCTCCATTATGCACAAGAGAACAAACTCCTTCCCGGTCCTGCAGCCATCCTCCGAATCGTTGCTGTGTATAAGTACACTGTTGAATCAATGAGCTAATCCATCTCAGAGAAGAACTGTTGTTACCGATCCTCAATTTCAGCAAACATGATATCCTCCCTTGGGGACTAGCTCTTCTTGATAAAGTGTCCAAAGAGTGTGTGTCCAAATCCTGCTATCTTTGCTTCTAATCAACATTTGACTGCATGACGAGCAATTCTTAGTTGATTACTTATTATTTACCAACATCATGCAAGGATGTGTGGAGAAGTCAAGTGCTTTTTTTATGGGACAGTCTAGTCTTCACACACAGTGACCCTACATATCAGTGTAAGTGCACCTCAGGGTGTCTGATGCTGCAATATCTTTTCCACTAGAGAAACTGATGATGGGTTTGAATGCCTGATCTTTTGGTTATCCGTGGTGCACTTAGCCATTTCTTCTATAAACACTATCAAGACACAACTTCCAGAATTAGTGGCCTTATTCTATTTGGAATAGACTCAGTGGTACCGGATTTTCCATTTGGTAAGGTGATAAACTGAAAAAAAAATTCCATGGTGCATGTCAGGAATTAGTCTTGGAAAATGGGTGCAATCCTTAAATGTAAGCTGTACCCACTAAACACTTCAAAGTAACGCCACATTTCTTGCCATAACAGTTGGTATGTGTTGCTTCCATTTTCTCACTATGTAACTGTCAGTTTTCTGCATCTATAATTCTCTTGAAGCAACACTTTTAAGGTCCAACAATGGAAATTTAAATTAAAAAGTCTGGCAGCTGTTGTTATGTGTTAAAATAATTATATTAACTTTCTGCAGCATTCGACACTGTTGTATACTCTTAAAAACTTGGTGTCTGCTTGTATCCTGTAACACAGAACTTCTCATTCTTCTTCTGTGCTTCTCCTTGCTGCTGGATGGGTTGACTTTCACCACTCCACAAGCTGAAGGTCAACATCCCTCAAGGCTCTCTCCTTAGTCTCTTTGCATTTTCTCACAACACCTCCACTGTAACTGAGGGTTGATCGACCTGCTTTAAGAAACACTTAGATGTGGATTTGACTGCCTCTCTTTTATCATTTAGGGATGAACTCAATGGCTATAACCTCAGAAATATTTAAATAATAGCCCCATTTTAAAGAACACTGTCCAACCATTTCAATGAAATGAATCATATTCCTCATTGGAAATTTCTTCTAATGAGTTATCACTGTCTGAAATTATTTTGCTTATTAATTTATTCCTTCGTTAATTGCCTTTCTACTAGAGCAGTTGTTCTCAGCCTTCCTAATGCCGCAACCCTTTAATAGTTTAATACAGTCTTTTATGTTGTGATGATCCCTACTTCTAACTGTAATTTTGCTGCTGAAATGAACCAGGTATCCCCTGTGAAAGAATTGTTCAAGTCCCAAATGGCTCTCAACTCACAGGTCCCAGCAAGGAAAGAGCACTCAATTATTATTTCTTGAGTGAATAAATCATAACTGCTGCAATGGTTTAAATGATAACTTCTGTGAACATAATCTAAGAACTTTAGCTCTGCCACCCACTCTTAAAACTTTGGATTGTTATTCTGTCTTTCACATATCTTTGATTGGGCTACATGATAACTGTTTGAATTGAACATGTATAAAACTATCTTTTGGGGCTGAGCCCTGGTGGCATAGTGGTTGAGTGCGGGACTGCGGCCCACTTGTGTACTGTGCCCGTAATCTATCAAAATCTCATTTTGATTAACATTATTTCTGCATTACTTATCACCAGAGTAGTTAGGATTTTTAATATCAGAGTTTTTCATTAGTTTTGAGATTTCTTTCTTTTCTT
Source organism: Nesogale talazaci (assembly GCA_004026705.1). NCBI lineage: Eukaryota > Metazoa > Chordata > Mammalia > Afrosoricida > Tenrecidae > Nesogale > Nesogale talazaci. Next base: position 27,387 of record PVJH01014919.1, on the reverse strand, counting down.
TTTTCAATTTGAAGGGAGTAGCACCCTTAGTCATCTTTGTATGACGAGGTACCGAAGTGTGGTATCAGGGTTAACATGTCTGAGGAAATGGTTGCCTGCAGATATTCCTCACCTGTTCTTGTTGCTGTTTGGCCAGTTCCATTTGCTGGCGCTGCTTCTCGATCTGAGAGGCCGCCAATTTCTTCTGCTCATCATGGGCAGCCAGGAGCTGTTCTCGTAGACTGGTGAGTTGATTGATCATACCCATGAGCTGTCTCTCTTTCTCAGCTAGGCTCTCAGGAGTCCCTGAAAATCATATGTTGATAACATAGATAAGAAAAAAGGTATGAGAATAAAGTAATTTCCAATGGCAATAAGTTCTTTTGTACAGATAATTATTCTGAACATAAAGTTCCATGCAAACACACATGTGTCTTACCTAATCAAGATTTTTCACAGAACAGTAAAAGTGACGGTTGTTTAATCACTACAGAAATATCAATATGAATGGGCACTGATGGCTTTTTAAATATTTAGCTATGAGAATCTTATTTAAACCTTTTTATTCTTTCATTTTATAAGGAAACTTGAAAATGGTAATTGAGTCGCTACTGTTTTTAATGCTCTATGCTGGGGCCTGTGTTCTATAAAAAAAATTCTGAAGTACATTCCTGGCCGTTAGCAGTTTTCATCAAATTAAAATAATGAAACAAAATACATTAATAGCCATTAATTATGGCATTAATAGCCATAATTATTAAAGAGAACAAACAATACTTATCAATGATAAAATTTCCCATTATTGAAATAGAATACTGAATGAATTAAGTAATTCCATATCAAAGGAGGAAATATAAACCAGATGTGTTAGTCTGGGTTAATTTAGGAAACAAATCCACAGAAACGCATATATATATAGGAGAGCTTTACTTAATGGGTAAGTGTACATTAAGCATCCCAACCCAGTGCTGCCTAACTCCATAAATCCAAATTAGCCCATATGTCTGTCACCAATCTACAAAGTTCCCCTCAATCTCACAAAACACATGCAATGATGCCGACTGCAGGAGAAAAGGCAAATCAGTAAGCGTGTTAGCGTGTAGGCATCTTAGCTCTGGCAGGGGTCTTCACACGGCTGCTCCAGCACCCAGAGCTGCATCGGGGTAGGTGCAAGTGGCTTATCCTCAGGGATGTCTCACAGGAAGTGAGCCTTGTCAGCTGAATCGGGGAACTGGCTAAGGCAGCTACACCCTGGACCGACCATCAGAAAGCAAGAGATCCAAGAAATAGAAAGGTGAGGATCACCGAGCTATTTATCTCTCTGCCCTTCAATTAATCTCACATAAGTTTATCAGCCAGTTTGGCACAATAAACCTTAACTATCTCACCAAGTAGGCTGATCAAGTTTTAGAGCATTTGCCCAAAAGTCTCTCAGAAGTTCTCTTTAAAAATAAAATAATCAAGCTTGAGAGAGAAATTTACGCTAACACAAAATGAGTAAGTGTGGTGGGCAAACATGATATTGTGGGACACCAGAGGTTGTCTGATGGGGCTTCCGAAAGTTCGAGAAGTGGATTTAAAAGACATTGGAGGTTTTCCAAGAACTTGTTAAAACCTCCTTGGATATAAATCCAATTCTGTGGAAGTAATGCTAGTCACTCAAAAGAAATTGTATGCTAACGTTATTTAAAGTCGTCTTGGGTTACAACAGTCATTTGATACGTAGGACATGTGAGTTCACTGAAACAGAAACAACACTACTTTTAATTGTTCCTCTAAAACTCACTCGATAGACAAGGATGCTGGGGCAAAGTAAGAGCAGTAGGGCAGATCACACTCTTTAATTACAATTTTCACTTAAAATATCAGACACTAAGCCCTATTTTAATAATGGATGTGCCACCTGAAATATTTAGTTAGATAGAAGAATCTGTTAGAACTCAAGCTACCCTTTCCCAACCCATTGCACTTGTCCTACCAATTTGTGCTAAAAAATACCCCAAAACAAAACCACCCTGTTCTTTTTCAGGAAGCAGTAGCTATAGTTAGTGGTATATCATCTTTATGTGAATAATTGGAATGGAAATAAATCTTCTAATATATTGTAAAGAGATGAGTGGTTTAGTGATTAAACGTTGGTCTACTATCTGCAAGGGCAACAGTTCAAAACACCACAGAGTGAGAGAAAGATGGGGTTTTCTGCTCCTGTAAAGAGTTATAGACTCAGAAACACACCAGAGCAGTTCCACCCTATCCTATCGAGTCCCTATCAGTTGGAATCAACTCGATGGCAGTGATTTCCTTACTAAGAAAACTTACCAGGAAAATATCCTCTCTAAACCACTGTGTGTATGAAAACCATATGCCTCACTCCTTTTAAAAACACAAAAACGGGGGCTGAGCCCAGTGGTGTGGTGGTTGTGCGCGGGACTGTGGCCCACTAGGACGTAAGTTCAATTCCAGCAGTGGGGCTGGGCCTCCTACTCCCACCACCGGAGAGCAGTGATGCTCCTCCCCCCCCCCCAAAAAAAAAACACGAAAACATGCTCAAGGTAGATCTCAGACCTAGCTTACTGTCGTCAAATCTATTCTGACTTGCAGCAAGCCTACAGGGCAAGGTAAGATTGCCCCTTTCACTTTCCAAGACCTGAACTCTTTCTTTTTTAAAATACTTTTATTGGGGGCTCTTACATCTCTTATCACAATTCATACAGTGTGTCAAGCACATTTGCACATATACTGCCAATATCATTTCAAAGCATTCTCTTCCCACTTGAAGCCTTGGTATCAGTTCCCCATTTCTTTCCCCTCTCTCCCCTTTCCCCCACCCCTCACAAACACTTGATAAGTTATAAATTATTATTTTCAGATCTTATATTGTCCTCTATCACCCTTCACCTACTTTTCAATTGTTCATCCCCCTGAGAGGGGGTTATAGGTTGATCCTTGTGATTGATTCTCCCTTTTTCCCACCAGCCTCCCCTAATTCTCCTGGTACCTCTACTCTCATTGATGGCCCTGAGTTTTTTTTTATCTCTCCTGGATAAATCCTTGTGTTGTGGACTCTTGTCTGTAAAGTATGCATGCTCTGGTCTAGTCCAATTTGTAAGGTAGAATTGAGGTAATGATAGTGGGGGGAAGGAAACACCAAAAACTAAAGGAAAGCTGTGTATTTCATCAGTGCTATACTGCACCCTGACTGGCTTATTTCTTCCTCTGTAACGGAATGTCCATTTGTCTATAGCTGGATATTAGTTCTCCACTCCATGCCCCTCCCCCTCCCACCATTCACCTATTGTATGGTTTTGTTCTGGGTCTTAGATACCTGGTAGCCTGGTACTGATTCCAACACCTCATGGTCACACAGGATGGTGTGTTTTTAACATTTGGGCTTCATTACTTCTGAGCTAGATGGTCGCTTGTTTACCTTCAGGCCATTAAGACCCCAGATGCTATATCTTTTGATAGTCGGGCACCTACAGCTTGAACTGATTTCTTTTCAGGATTAGAAAGCTTTGTCTTTCTCCCCCACCGCCTCTGGTAATGAAAAATGCTGTTCTCCAGTTATCAGATCAACTCCTAATTACTAGGCATCATAATCTCCTCTCAGGATAGATAGACATTATGCATTTACTATTATAATTTTATTATATCTCATATATTTGGATGCCATCACTCTCTCAAACTCACAGTCATCATGGAGCCCCTATAGGACAAATGTACAACTGCCTTTGTGATTTTCTAAGCCTTCAACTGTTTATAGGAGTAGAATGCCCGCACATAGTGACTGGTGGTTTCGAACTTTTAACCCTTCATATCACAGCCTAACTCATAATGACTATTCCACCTGAGATCCTGTTTCATCACTAGAGAGGAGCGTTTGCTTTAAAATAAGTAACTATGTGACTGTTGTTCCTTAGAAACCTAGTGTTTTTTTAGTATACCTAACTCAATTCTAACAGCACACAGAACCTCTCTCCCAAGTAGTGAAAACTAGGAATATCTCTAGATATTACCAAATTTCCATTAAGGAAGCAAAACCACTCCAATTGGGAACCAAATCACTCACAAAAAAGGACTCTGGTGGATCTTTTAGGTAAGCACTAGGCTTCTAAACACAGGGTCTGTGGTTCTAATTCATCAACTACTCTCTGGAGAAAGATGAAGATACCTGCTCCCACATCAATATCCCTCCTCAGAGACCCACAAGGGTAGTCATTCTCTTCTGTCCTCTTATGTTTCTGTGAATCAGATTCCACTTGGTGGCTGGCTGCTGGTTCAGTTTTAGCTTTGTGCTATAGGCAGATCATAAGAGCTCTACGGAGTTTTTTTTGTATGAAATTATTTGTATTATGAGTATGAAATAGTTTAAAACTTTTCAGAGTTTTTAAAATCCTTCAATCTAATTGAGTGGGATAACCAATCATCATATGAGTGGAGCAGTCTCTGAAGTCAGGAAGAATTCGCTTCAGGATGAAACCAGTGGTTCAAGAGGGATATGGGAGAGGGGGAGTTGGGGGAAAGGAGTTGGTGTAGATCAACCCAGGGACAAGAGAACAAGTGATCCAAAATCAGTGGCACGGGGTGTGTGAGAGGTTTGGTAGGGATTGATTGAGGGTAGGGTAACCGAGAGAAATTACTGAAACTCAAATGGAGGCTGAACATGATAGTGGGAGAGGAGGGAAGTAAAAGAAATTAGAAGAAAGAAATAGGAGACAAAGGATAACTATAGAGGTCTAGATATGGGTATGTACATAGGTTAACATATTTATATATGCTGATGGGAAAATAGATCTCCATGCATATATTTATAGGATCAGTATTAAATCAGCAGATGGGCATTGGGCCTGCACTCAAATACTTCCTTAATGCAAGAACACTTTGTTCTATTAAATTGGCATTCCATGATGCCCACCTTCCTGACATGATCACTGAAGACAAATGTGTGCATATGCAAATGTGGTGAAGAAAGCTGATCGTGCCCAGTTATCAAAAGATACAGCATCTGGGGTCTTAAAGACTTGAAGGTAAATAAGTGGTCATCTAGCTCAGAAGCAACAAATTCCACATGGAAGAAGCACACCAGCCTGTGTGATCACAATGTGTTGAAGGGATCAGGTGGTAGGCATCAGAGAACTAAAAATGTTATTATTGTAAATGAGGGGCAGTGCAGTTTGGGGAACTGAAGTCCATCTGTGGGGGTTACAGTGAAGAGACGAACTAGTTAGGGTGCAGAGTAGCAATGAAGAAGCATACAACTTTCCTCTAGATGTTCAATGCTTCCTCCTCCCCACTATCGTGATCTCAATTCTACTTTGAAAAGCCGGCTAGACCAGAGAATGCACACTGGTACAGACAGGAGCCAGAAATTCAGGGAATCCAGTACAGATGATCCCTTCAGGACCAGTGGCGAGCATGGCAATACCGGGAGGGTAGAGGTAAGGCGAGGTGGAAAGAGGGAGCCGATTTTAAGGGTCTACACATAACCTCTTCCTGGGGTATGAACAACAGGGATGTGGGTGAAGGGAGACATCAGACAGTGTAAGATATGACAAAATAATAATAATTTATAAATTATCAAGTGTTCAGGAGGGAGGGGGAGTGGGAAAAGAGGGGAAAAAAGAAGGGCTCATGACAAGGGCTTAAATAGAAAGCAAATGATTTGAGAATGATGAGGGCAATGGATGTGCAAATGCACTTGGCACACAAGGGATATATGTATGTATGGATTGTGATAAATTGTATGAGTCCCTAATAAAATGATTAAAAAATAATTTGTTTCTAATATTGGCTTTGTCATAAATTTCATATGTGATTCTGGATAATTAATGTCTGTGAGCATCAGTGTATTATATGAAAAATGGTAATAATGGCAAATAATTTTACTACTATAATTTTCTAAGACAAATATTAAGAAAGTGCTTGACACATATTAGGCGTACAATCAATAGTAATTTGCAACTTCTATTAAAAAACCATGATGAAATAAAATTAAGAAATATACCTCATTGCCAAAAGCTCAATCCACAAATATGTGGGAAAATTCAAGCCATATGACAAAAGATCTTTTTAAGTACATCATGCTTCTTTACATGATGAATTTTTAGTTTAAAATAGGAAACCATCTCAGGTTAATTACATTATCCAATGGTCTAGTTGGTGTCTCATTAAACTACGGATTTCATGCCTCCCCAAAAATAAGTTAAACCTTTATAAAATTTTGGTTTTAGAATGCTCACACCCAACCTTTGCACAAATTTACATTTTTTAAAATGATCTGAAAGACTTTTTCATTGGAATAACTTTCAGAATATAATATTTTATTTCTTGAGAATATATTCTTCAAAGGTAAAATTCAGAATGAGAGAAAAGTTGGGTTATGTCTATTATGTTTGGAATATTATTATGAAATATATGCTCCAAGCAGTACTATTCACTTTGTTGCTGTTGGGATGGGTGACCGATGTGTACAACAATGGGGCTCCAGTGGCTGACCTATTTGATTCCTACCCCTGGCTGTAGTTAGACTACATGGGTGGGAGGGAGCTGGCATCCTGAGAAACAGAAAGGTACTGATTTGAAAAGTAAGTTTTGGCTTTTACATACTGTCAAACTTATTGTGAAAACTTAAAATGCTGTGTGCCAGCAGGTCTTCTTCAGTTCTAATAAAGTAGTTTTCATAAAGCTGCAAAAAAAATTACTCATCAGCAACTACAGAGGAGCCAAACTACATGCTTATTGGATTAAACACATTAAGCCTTTACTTTATTTCAAAGTAAAGGACTCCATGCTTTGGACTTTCTATATGACCGACTCCCATACTGAACAAATTTCATAGTCACCACCTCCCTCAGCTAATACCCAACTTTCCCAGCCCCTTTGCGAGTGTCCATACATATATGATTCTAGGTTAATGTGCAAAGGAAATAGTTGCAAGGATGGTTTATTAAAAGGAAAGCTTTAAAAACAACTTTCATGGTGATATAATCCCTTAACCTATCCAAATGCTAAAATTTGGGGTTTCAGAGTTTAAATTTATCGAGGATCCCATGTTAGATTACGTACCTGGCATGTGGTACATATTCCAAACCTAATGTTACATAAAAAAACATACATCATTTTTATCTCATTTCAAATGAGACCCCTTACCTAATCACCACCTTGAATCACCTTTGAATCACCACCTTGAATATTTGTTGCATATGTCTTTAATTCTTGAACTCTCAAAGGATTTGGAGAATCGCTAAATGGATCCTATCTTGATATCCACTATTGACAGTTCTAGAGCTATTTGGCATTTGCCCCAATTTCTAGAAAGAATGAGATTTTATAGTTTTCACGAAGATTCAATCTTTAAATTTTACCAGCTGCAGCTGAAATCCTCCAGATAACCAGAGTAAACACTTTGTAAGCCTGTGTCAATTTTAACTATGTAAGAAGTTGTGCAGTGAGATCTGAGCATGGGCAAGGGTCCAGCTGTGACTTCAATAACATGCATATTGGAATCTGAAGGATTCCTCGTACAGGGCAGGTGGGGGCACTGATTTTGACTTTTCCTGAGTCAACTGGCCAGAAAACCTCCCAAGTAGTGCTCTACTTCCATAACCTCATCAAGACAGAAGTATTTATGAGACAATTTTGCATGCAGTCATTTGTGCTATAATTCCACAAATAAATATTAAGTCAGCATAATACAAATTTTGCAATTATTTTGCTAAAGACCAAATGCTCTGTTTAGATTAGAAAAGTCACCGTGAACTCTCTAACTCAGTGGTTCACAACCTTCTTAATTTCACGACCCTTTAATACAGATCCTCCTATTATGGTGCCCCCAAACCATGAATTATTTTTGTTGCTACTTCATGACTGTAACTTTAGAATGATTATGAATCATAATGTAAATATCTGATATGCAGGATGTATTTTCACTGTTACAAATTTAACATAACCACAGCTGAATATAGAAAGACCGATCAGCTATATACATACATACATACATACATACATATATTTGCAGTAGTTGATGATTTTACAATACACAATTTTACATTTACCCAGTAATTACAATTCACGAAGTGTCATTTTACCTCCAATACTGCTGCTTTCAACTTAGCAGCTGCTTTTAGCAGAGCAGCTGCTTTCAACACAGTAGCTGCTCTCTACACACGTGACTGGTCTGCATAAGAACATTATGGCACCAACCCTGTCACGTACACCTGTATTTGCACAGGCTGTGTGTGATGAGGTTGGCGCGATGATGTCATCACGCGGGGTACTGGTATGTGAGTGTATCTGCATGTGGGCGGACCCGCCTGGAGACGGATAGAGGAGCAGTGTCTCAGAAAATATGCTTTCTGATGTTCTTAGGCAACCCCTGTGAAAGGGTAGTCAGACCCACAGGGGTCATGACACTCAGGTTGAGAACTGCTGCTCCAGCTACTGCCCTCATGTAACGTGCCCATCAAATGAACTGACCATCTACGCAATGGTATTTCATGCTCACTGACAAACTATGTAACACTCTTAGTCAACTACTAGGGACACAGGTAGATATAACTCAATGCTTCTTTCTGTATGTCCCTTCTCAATAATAGTAAGTTTATACCAGAAAAGGGATCTGCGTGGTATGGTGGGTTACATGTTGAGCTGTTAGCCACAAAAGCTTGAACGTCACCTTCCTTCCATACAACTGTGAGTCAATGCTTTTGCCATTTAAAAGGGCAAGACACTATACATTGATTAATTAGACTCTGGCTGATAGGAAAGAAGAGGCTAATAATTCCTTCAGACTGCAAATCAATTCATCAGGTATATTACCTGTTTGATAGTAGCATGGATTTCTACTCAAACTGTTTTGTTCTGCAAAAGCTTGTGCTGTGTGTGTATGGGTGTCTGTGCGGGTGTGTTCACTATATATTGTTTCTCCCGCACCTTTAAAAGCTAATTATTTCACATTTCCAATGTACCGAAGCATAAAATGGTATAAATTCTGATGGGAAAAAAATCTAATATGAAAAACAAATATATGGTTTTAGAAGTGGGTGACCTTTACTAACTCACATTGTTTCCTGAAGAATGAGATTGATTTTAAGTAGGTATGACAACTGTTTATTGATAGTTAAATTGTAAATCAAATGCTAACTTATTTCTTCCATTTTTTGAAAAAGTTTATCATGTTCCTTTTTAAAGTAAGCAAAAGGAAGAAAAATGCTTCAAACTTTGCCAAGCTGTACCTTTTTTCATATCTGTAACTTGGCTATAGGCCTAAATATTTAGGCAAGGGATGCATGCACAAGCACCCCTCTCCCCAACACAGCCACCCTTCCCCCTTATCCTCTCTTCCACAACCCCCTCTCCCAAACTGTGTATATCTTCATGGAACTTTATTTGCCTTATTAAAAAGAGCTGCCAAACAACTCAGCCCTTGTTCATGTCTGACTTCTTCTGGGGTGGCACGAAAACCACATTCCTGGGCACCACCATAAACACCGCTCCTGACCCCCCAAGAACCTTTAAGTCACATTCATTTACCCCCAGAGGGCAACACCCTATTGTACCCTCTCCACTTTCTAGCCACTTACCAACAATGGGGAGTAATTGCAACTGTCACGGGCAGTCAGGAGGAAAAATAACCCAGTGCATATTTTCCCAGTTGACTGCCAAGCCTGATCCGAGTACCTAATAACCATGCCTCCATCAGAAGGAGCACCTACAGTTGCTTTTAAAATGCATCAGAAAACAGCTTTTTGTACAGAACCAAAGAACAATAAGCAAACGTGTGGTTTGAATGCGAAGCTTAAAAAACTCAAAATTACAGACAGAAACTTCTTTTGTGACTGAACTGCAGCTTCCTAACGCCACCCCCCAAGCAAGCCTGAAAGCGCAGCTGAGCGTCTTCTCTTTTTCTTTCAGCTGATCATCGCTGCTGTGGCTGCTTTAAAGTCTGACTTGTGAGGGGACAGAAGGGAGGGGGAAGTGCCCTACAATGGAATGAGATCACAAGGCTTGGAAAAGGGGGCCTCTGTTCTACTCTGCTATTACCTGGGTGACAGGAGCTAAAGCCCCTTGGAGAATATCATTCTCAATGTCTAGTGGCAGTTCGCGTTAAAGCCGATCACAAGCATAAGAAGGCAACTGCTGAGAACGGTGAAGCCTTCTACTCCCATGAAGAGTTGCGGTCTCTGACGCCCAGGGGACCATTCTACTCTGTCCCAAAGGATTGCTATGCGCTGGACTTGACTCGATGGCTGAGTGTGAGGAGGTTGTTTCAGAAAATGAAACGGCTTCATGGTCCTAAGGCTTGATCTTCAAAACCCATAAATGCCCCCGATGGGTTTCATTGGCTTCAAGTGCATTCCAACTCATGGAGGCCTGCAAAGAGCAGGACAGTTCCCATAGGGCTGCCAGGTCTGCAGTCTTCACAAGAGCAGGTTGCCAGGGTCTTCTCTAGGAGAGCAGCTGGAGGTTTGAAACCACAGACCTCACAGTTAGCAACTAGGTGCTTTCATTACTGTGCTACCGAGGTCCTGTAAGACGCATTGCTCATTACACATTTGAATTTGAGGAGCTGGCACCCTAGGCTTTGGCTCCACTTGGTGCCAGGAGAGACTCGCCCCTGGAGGAGGACAGCATGCTGGGTAAAGTAGAGGAGCAACCAAAAAGAGGAAGGCCCTGAACACAGGACTGACACAGGCTTGCGACAAGGGGCTCACACATGAGAACAATGGTGAGCCCGGCTCAGGGCCTGACCAGACAGAGGTTCCTTCTGAGGGGGAACTGACAGGCTGCCGCCCAACGACACCTTTTAACATCAGGGTGCATCTACTCTCCCTCTGCCCGTTCATACCTATCGTAGACGATATGCCAACCCCCGGTTCTGAATGCCGACGTTCTTCTGGATGTTTCTGAACCATCAGACATTAAGACCCAAGTAAGCCAAACACTTACAAAGACGGACTTTATTTTTTGTTTTTCTTCTGGATGTTCTTTGGGAGTGGAGCCTCCGAAAGACCACTATCCCTTCCAATGTGAAAACACAGGCACGTCTATACCAGGCAAAGGAACTAGTTAGACTTCTGCATCTCTATTCGTAGTAATCAGATAAGGTTCAATACATATTCAGCTTCCATCAAAATGTCAACAGTAATACATAGCTATAATTTCCATATTAAGATATAAGCTCTTGAGGTTATTCATTGTTTTCATATTAATTCTATTTTGTTAAGTCCGAGCAGCCTATTGGCAACAAGGAGAAAGCTATAGATTGTCGATTATGTCCTGTGAAAACACGCTTTCAAATTAGTTAAAGAGCCCTATTTGATTGTGTGTTTATATGAGAAAATTAATTCTCCCCTTGTTATTCATAAAGATTCATTAAGATAAACATGCAGTATCTTCTGAAGAGAAGTTTTCTTTTAGTTCTATCAAAGTGTCGACTCCAGTGAAATCAAACCAAAAAAACGTGACACTGAGGACAAAACCACCTTTGATGTCTTACCCCTCCCTCATTCATCATTTCTGGGGTAAAGTGTGGGTTATGTACATGCTTACTGTCACTATGTAGAGTGCATGAAATCACCTCACAATGCGAAGTTTTGAACCTCGCGGAAGGCACATTCTTTCATATAGAATACACCATTTAAATAGCAAAAGGCAAGACTTGGGCTAAAGTACATGAAAGATACAGTGGGGCTATTCTGTGAAGACTACATACAATGTATCCTGAATACAGAGAGAGAAACTAAGAACCCTGATCTTGCCCGCCCTTTTCAAGCTTGTGAGAAGAAACACCAGAGTGAGAAAATGCCGAAAGGACTTTACCACCATAAAGGTTTCTAAACACCAAATTCAATTTGTTACAGTTTGCATTAAAGTCATCACACACATTACCTTTTATTTCGCCGAAGTTCCCTGATCCCATTGCGAGAAGCTTGTCTTTCCAGTCCTTAGAGAGTAGCTTTTCAATACTGGGGGTTTCTAAGTAAAGAAGAAGAGGAAAAAAAATAATGTAAGCAAATCAACATGACTATGTTTACAATAGAGCTCATTAAAAGTCTATCTGCTAAAAATAAGGCTGTCCCTATCTGGGCCCCAGTCCATAATGACTTCATCAACAAACTGATAAGAGGGGAGGAAAAAAAGAATGTGTTTTGTCACCTGCTGTTTCAAAATCATTAGCTTTTTCCTCTTGCGGAACAAAGCCATACTAATTCTTTATGACAATGGGTACATATAAACCTGCAGCTCATTGATTTTCAATTTGGTGAACAAATTCCTCTTATAATGGATGCTTGTCAATTTCAGGGTGTTAGTCTGCAGTCAAAAAATAATTATGTTGATAAAATGCAGAGCAGAAAAAAAAGGCAAAGAATTAGCTCTTAAATCTGCTACATGTAATTATATCCCTCTGTGTGTTTACAATTACATCCACTTTATAATATGTGTTTAACATTGTGTGGTAGTAAGCACACAAGCACACGGTGGAAAGATTTGAACCATTTAAAAAAAAAGTAAGCTTTAAAAAAAATGTGAAGTTTAGAGATGTAGGTAATGCCTACAATGGAAATCTACTATTTGTTTATTTCAGATTTACATGACCCTCCTTAAAAATGTCCTCTATTGGCAAGGGGCAGGCACACACATTTTTAAAGAGCAAGGTTGTGATTTTGACTGATATTTATATCCATAAATCACATGCTTTTTGACCTCTCCCTCTGTGTTGAATTTTAGTGTATAAGTAAATATAAATGCTAATAAAACTCCCAAATGTTCAACACAGTTCCAAACAATGTAATTGTATATTCTTGTCAGTACTTAGATGGGTACACAATGACAATGGCTTTCAATTCCGCGATTAGTACTGCATTCAGAGAGAAAATGGAGTGTACTAAAAGATAAGTGTCCCTGTATGTGCCATCCAAATAACAATACCAATACTTATTATCTAGATCTAAGACGTACACTGCCATTTCCCACATTGGTGTTTATGTGTATTTGTGTTTGTTCAGGCATTTGTTTACCCCCTACCAGGAGCATAAAGGGAGGACATGTTAATTTATCAAAGGAACCGTCTGGTCCAGAGACCATAAGATTATTAGAAACTGGTTAATTGTCCCCACAGCAAAAGGCATTTTAAGGAGCCTTAGTCATTTTCTTTGGATAATGCCATCTACTTTTTTGTATTTCCCAGAGTCCCATCCTACCAGCTGGAAGGGTCCAGCACCACAAAGCCTGTGTGGCGTGTACAGCAAAGCGGAGGTGCAATTTTCCTTGGAAAACTGCAAAAGCAGAGGGGACTTTTCCTCGGATGGCAAATATTTGTGGGAACTAAGACATTTAAGTGTCCTGAATGATGACTCCCTTAGAATCATCGATGTGTGTAAGTGACAATACAGAGCCACAGACCACAACAACTAGGTGCAAATTTACCTATGAAACATGTGAAATGTTGTCTTCCTTTATAGGTTAATACAATGCTATCATCACATTTCAAGGGTCAACATCTACTAAAGACTTCTTTTATTTCTTTTAAATACCCATATTTTTCTATGATAATGTTTCGGAAATAAAGGCAATTCTATGAACACTGCCATTCAATCTCATTGCAATCAATCGCCTAAGTGTAATTTCTTATTTCAAATCAGTCTGTGCATGGAAGCTTTAAAAGTTAGTTTTAAAACCTATTTTGGGAATGCCCAATGTCTCCACATTCCCAGAAAATTTTTTGAAACCTTATCAGAGTAGGTCAAATAAACACTCCTGTTTCTTTTTTTCCAACACTCCACAAAATTCTGGAGTAGCCTGCAAACAGGGCACCATTTGCAATAGAGTACTGTCAGTCATTAAAGCTAACAAACCTTTGCAAAGCAGGAATGCAGCAATAGAAATCCATTGTGCACTAACAATAGGCCCCTGAACCTCCCAGCCCTGAAAGCAGACCATTTTACTTTTAAGGCTATTGTCTGCAAAGTCCATGACAAAGCGTTTCCCCTGCAGCTAGACAAAATATTCACTGTAGTGTGCTCAGAAAGAAACAGAAGTCTTCTGTGTAAGTTGCAGAGTTAAAGAAACAGCCGCCAGATTTCTGAAACCTGTAGAACATTCTTGGCCTCTTTATTACTATCATAAAGATCTAAGGCTCAAATACAAAGTCACTTCTTTCAAGTACCTGACTGTTAACGTACACTACCCCCTACCCACCAAAAAGAGAGAATAACTTCTTTAAGACCAAGTTATTTAGAAAATGTATAATCAGAAACATGTCTAACTCAGGATTGTGATGTCTAATACTTGCTATTTAGATAAGACATATACTTTGCCTTTAGACTCACTAAGCATTTATAGAGCAGCCTAGGTGACAGAAGCCATTCTGAATGCTTTTAACTGGGTTCTTTTATTTAATGAGAGCACCCACCCGAAAACTTGGGTAAGGTTAGTGCTATGTTTTTACGTACAGTCTTAAAAATAAACAGTAAACATCAGAAGCACAAAGAATGACAGGGCTGAGGGGATGTTTCCCAAACTACAACAGGCAGAGTTGAAGTTTGAACCAATTTCTCCCCCTATGAATTCTTAATGTTCCCGTGGACAATGAAATGAAAAGATAGGGTACTATTTTGAGGGCTAAGTGCTGAGTCATATACCAGATCTCATACTCTGACAATACTCTCTGGAATATCAGAATGATCTCCTTACTGAAGTCCTGGGTGGTGCAAGTGGTTAACTACCTCTGCAACTAAGTGAAAGGTTGGAGGTTTGAATCCTTACAGAGCTATTATTCTTTCCAAAAGAAGGGCCTGGTCATTTACTCTGCCAAAAATCAGCCATTGAAAACTCTGTGGGGTCCAGTTTGTCTCTAAATGAAATAGGGTTGCTCTGAACCAGAATTGATGTTTTTGCTTGTTTGATTTTTTAAAAAAATATTTGTTTGCTTGCTTTAATGTTGGCTGAGACAGCTTAAGAAACTAAAGTGTGGGGGCAAATACTGATTTTTCCCTTGATGGAATTAGGCTCAGGGTCTTTGCAGGTAAAGTGGGCTGTGCCCTCGGCTGTTAACCAGAGGTCAGCAGTTTGGAACACCAGTGGGCCCACATGAGAAAGAGGGGTCTCTCTGTCTCTCTACTTCCACAAAGAGTCCCATTCTCCAAAACCCAGAGGGTCCACCCAGTTCTTCAAGGCAGTTAGGAGTCTGAATCCACTTGATAATAGGAAATTTTGTTTCGGTTTTCAAAAGCTAAGTTCACCTCTTGGGTCATAAAGACTTTCCCCTTTATTTCACTTGCAAATAAATCCTGTATAGTAAGAAAACCATAGCTGTTGACTTCATTGTTGGAGTAAAGAATTGAAAGATGACTTCTACTGAGAGTGTCTCTAGTTTAAAGACTTTTACAGATCCCATAAGATTTGCTTCCACAATTCCACAAGAATTGGCAGATCGGTATGTCCATTCAAAAGGGATCCAGAGATTCATAGATGAAGTAAGTATGAAGGATGATAGTCATGTTGTTAGGTGCTTTAGTGGTGTTGGTTCCAGCTCAGAGGGGCACAACTGGTATATTTGAGCCTATTGTTTAAGTGGCTGTTTCAAAGATGACAATAACCATTGTGATTACTTGCATCGATTTCAATTTATGCAATGCTCTTAGATGCAACAATGTTGTCGATGGTGTGTAATATTATCACATTCATTTTTTGGATAAGGAAACTAGAGTCCTACAGGGGCTTGGTCTAATGTTACCAAGCCAGAAAGTCAAACAGATTGAATTAAAGACCAGGTTTTCTTAGCTCAAGGATATGGTCTACTCAGGGAAAGGGCAAATGTCTATAGCTTGTAAAAGAGACAAAAACAAATGGTGGGAAGTAAAATATAAGATCAATTAGAGTGAAATGAAAGACAGCCTCCATTAACCATAACATTAAGACAAAATTTACTGGATTAATTTTGTCTCTTTCTTCCACAAGGAACATTTTGGTATATTTGCTTGCTTTTCCCTTCTCACCCCTGCCTCTTTTGCTCACATATGCTTCTTCACATCAATGCCTGTGGCAATCTCCACCAGTGAATAGACCCCCCAACTGTGCCAGCCATTGTTACAGCAGCATCCTGCCTCTTTAGGGCCTGTTCATTCCCTATAACTCTCACTCCTTTTTCCCTTCAGTGCCAAACCCTCTTAAGACTTACTCCCTCATCTGGAACAATGAGACCTAGAGACTCATGCCAACATATTGTAATTCTCCAACAAGCTGCCAGTGCCAAGAATTCAACCACATTCGCTCCAGTGCAGTAGCTTTACACACAAGCTCAGGTTTTCGCTTTGTGTTTATGTAGTTTTCTCCCCCCTGTTAATCTCCCTTGAACTGCTGTGGCAGAGCTCACTGAAAAATTGAACAAGCAAAAAATACGTTTGTATGATATTTGACTTTTTAAACAAAGTTCCAGGAGTTAGATCATACCGAATCTACTACTGTTTATACTTTGATTTTGTTGCTTAGACTAAGCTCTGTTATCCCTGACATGTGATAGGTTACACATTTAGGAATGTGAGTGACCTGTGGGAAGAAACAATAGTATGACTAAATTTCTAAATACACCAAAACCTCCTTTCAAGTCAAAAAGTAAAAGCAGATGTATAGCATTCATATCATAACATCAGAATGTGAGAGCTGAAAAGAATCATTCTATGATGATTATCTATCCTTATATGCTTATCATTTAGGTAAGCTTTTCATAATTTCCTAAAACATGCAAGGAAGGTAAGTGGTTTGGTTACTTAAAACTAAAAAGAAGACAAGTATTCCATTTTCATGTAAATTAAACAAATTGGGCTGTCTTTCTTTTTATAAGACTTAAACCTTCTCATGTGCTAATCTTTAAGTAAATGATGGTGTATATAGTATTCTATAATATCTGCTCAAGCATAATCATGCTCAGAGAGTATGGTCTTGCTCAATATCATTCGAGTGAAACCAGTCTACAACAAACTCTTGCTTCAACAGATTGAAAAGCTATTAAGTTAGACAGGTTAATAATTTGCCTAAAATCACACAATTAATCAATCAGTGATAATCCAACTAATTCCTACATGAGTGCACTCTTCAGTAAATGAAGGGACTACAAAAATGTTATGAAAAAAATGAAATTAGGTGTTAATGGAGTTTTCCATGAAGTTTTTGAAGCTCCCTCTTCAGAGCACTCTAAATTCTTTTATTAAAATCCCAAGCATTTAAAAAATGAAACTCTGATGCAGTTTGGCTCCCCTGACTGAGCTTTAGTTAATAATTGTATGACTTTTATTGTATATAACCAGTGGTTAAGATTAAGTATTGTTAACTCAATATCCTCCCTTTAGAATCTTTTCACTGATGAAGCCATGAAACTGATGACAAATTAGTACATGTGACCAAGCACTCTCTCCTCCAAAAAATGAAATACAATTCAATATGTTGCTTTTAAACTATTCTATAGCTGATAACCTGGTTATCTATTTTTGTGGGGGAGATAAGAGTAACTCTAGAAATTATGGATCATGTTCATGATCCCTGCATGTTTAAGATAGATATTAAACAAGGCAATACCAGAAATGTAAAAATTCTTATATATCTGGAAAAGTATTTTGCATAAAAGGGCAGAAGTCCCTGTAACAGTCATATTAGACAAGCACTACTGCTAATCTGTAACTGAAAAAGTCAGCTCTAAAAAGTGTGCAAAACCACAAAACACACACACAACACACACAATCAACATCTGAAATTCCGAAACATTTGGGATTTAAATAAGCCTTATTTTTATTTGCAATTATCCTGAATTGAATTAAGCTCTTGAAATACCTTACTCCTAATACTGCCAAAAGACTTCAAAATACTTTTTTCCAATTGAAAGCTAATAAGAGCATGTTAACTAAAATAAATTAATTAAAAAAAAAACACCCAGATAATTTAAATGTAATGATTCAAATATTTAATTTGGAATTAGCTTGAGGAATGTGTAATTAGTGTGAGGTTTACTTACCATCACCACCACCCCACCACACCATTTTCAGCAAGCTGAAATTATGAACACACCTGTTCAATTATACTCCATCACACACCGCACTGTATAAGAACACTTCTTTCATCAGATGGTTACCTACTCCATAACTAAGAAAAGAACTCAGTGTACTTCTCACCGTGTCGTTCTGCATTTTCTCTACAGGCTTCTCCAGTATCTGCTAAGCTTAATTGTTGAGTCTTAGAGGGGTCATCTTTTCAACTCCTTCACTCACAGAGTAAGTGTTTTCTCACATAGACTACAACCATTCTCTTAGTTCTTGTTTCAAAATATATTACATGGTAATTAAAAGAATCTAAGTAATCTAAGAGCTACATTTCAAAAAATAATTGCAAAAAATTATTGCTAAAGTACAAAATCTCTCTCATATTTCGTTATTAATACATAGTAATTGAATGCCATGTATTAAATTGACTCCATCACCTACTAGTTGTAAGACCTTTGATAAATTATTTAACTTTAGTTTACTCATTTATAGGTGGGGATAGTAATTTCAATTGTGTCTGCTTTAAATATTAAATCAGATAAGTTACATAAAGCTCTTTAAAGAGTACCAAACACAGCAATATTTAAGAAATACTAGCTAACATTACAGCTACTGCTCAGCATATAAAAATCCAAAAGAATGAATAAAAAGATATGCTTATAATCATTATATGCATCTATATATTGATATATAAATATATAACATACAAATAAAACTTTTTACATATATACGTATGTAATAAGTACACTTTATTTAGATATATAATTGATTTACACAAAAGCCATGCCTGCACTGAAACTAATCAGAAATCAACAGTCCTGCTAGGTAATAACCTCTCCCTTTACACCTTTTATGATAATAACCCACACCTTGGTGGTGACTACAGTGCCATTCCTTTATTTTTTTTTTTAAGTTGATTCATGCCAACCAAGGTGAAATGGCCCCGTAGACTATGGCCCTTAGGCAGCCCTCAGACCCTGGTACTGAATTCTCCCCTCGGGACCACTTTTCAGTTGAACAATGGAATGACCTCAAAAGTGAACAATGATACCTGGGAGGAACATCATCCTCGGAACAATCCACTGAGGGGGTCCAACAGGGCAGCATTTGCCCATAAACAGCTCAGGAGGCAGGAGCAGGAAGGACGGACTGTGGCATGAAATGGAAAACACAGGGAGGAAGGAGGAAGAGTGCTGCTACATCTACATCAAGGGGATTTGTAACGAGGGGATTGAAACAAAGCACGTGTGCACTGTTGAGTGGAGAATGAATGTGCTCTGTAAACTTTCACACAAATCATAATGAACTGGAATCAGAAAGGAAAAAAAAAGATGAGGGGAAACGGGCTGTGGTGGAAGAGGAACAGGGATGACGCAACTTTCGATTTGTTAATTAATGAAATGTCCCCAAATGACACATTGTCCTAATCAACGAATCTTCATTTGATTTCCCATCCACAGTTGTCTTTGTAACTTTCCAAAGATGGCATTAGGTCTTCAACAATGGCTGAAGCTTTTAAGCCACAGCTGCTGACAAGTGGAAGGGAACAACAAATCGCTTCATAGTGCTCCCTTGCTAGAGTCCCTCCACCAGCATGATAAAATATTTTTATTTATTAGTGCTGTATTCCTGTCCTCAGTCATAGCTAACCGCTCCCCATCCCCTGACAGCAGCATGATTTTAATAAAAATGGGAGATTGCAGCGCTCCTGTGTAAAGCTCTTTGGGTAAAGTGCATGACTAATGAATATTGTCCATTTGGATCCGGATAATTTATGATGTCAGCAAAGGGTGGGTGGGGAAATGTGAATCAAAATCTAATCACTAGTCTCAATGAAAGAAGTCAGAGAGTAGGTGGAAGCAAATGCATTATCAGGGAAAAGGGGGAAACAGAAGAATAAAAACAACTTGTGAGGAAGAAAATGGTCAAGAACGATGCTGATGTCACGTGCATTAAAGAAACTTAGAAATAATAAAATATTTCCTTCAAATATTTTTGTAGCTACCTTTACTGTTTCTCACGCATCCTATAACAAAATTTCCAAGAGAATGTTTGCAATGAGTGCTATGGCTCATGTATTTTGTTTCAAGTAATGTCTTTCTCAATTCTGTATATGTGATACAGAAAATGAAAGAAAAAGAGAAGAGAAAGCATAAAAACTAATTTATGGCATAAGGTGTATGAGAATAGGGCATAATTAAAATCAGGTCTTTATTTCACAGGACACATTCATTTACAAACAGAAGGAATTTAAGAAAGTTTAATCATATCACAATTCAATAAAATCCCAAGTTTATTATATATGCCTACAGAGACATTTAAGAATATAATTATTTAAATGTGCATTTGTATTATGAATAAAGTAATCATGACCTACTCTGAAAAATAAATTCATATACCATTCATGTCATTAGCAGACTATGAAGAAAACAAAATTTAATGGTACAGTATTTTTTGGGGGTGGTTTAAATCATTAAAATGGTTGGTCTAGAAGGAACAGGAAGCCTGGAAATAGACAACAACTTAACATACATTAAAATAAGAATCTGAATACTTAAAAAATATAACAGAATGTTTTACCACTGGAAGTGAGAATTAAAGCGCACACAGCCTGATGCTAAACCACTACACATCCCGAATCTTCTCTATCACAACATATGTGACTACGACTCACAGTCTCAGATTGCCAGATGCCTGGGAAGATACAGACAATAAAAACTGACACGATTCATATGACAAATCAGAGATTGTCATGTGCAGGTAGTGGGACAGTGGAGCTGGAATGCTTGTTATCATTCAAATTACATTTTATGTGCTAATACATAATAATGTTAGTTATACAAATTAAGACAAATATCCTCTGACTTGCTTGAAATCATACATTGAACTTTGCACATAGACTTCTCAACCGAAGGAGTCCATCTGCCTTAACGACATGTTAAATTTGGTTTTTCAATAACCTTTCTTGGTTTTGGATTATATCACTTTTGGAGTACTTTTAAATGAGGAAATACAATAGGTTTATCTAGGAAATAGCATTTTACTTTTCCAGGCTTACACACAATCTCAACAACCATCAAGGCTGTAGTTTTTGTTAGCCAAATAGGCTCTGACCCCAAAATATGCAGAACAATTAAGATGTAAATAAGCAAGGCTTCTCCTTAAAATATATTTTTTATCCACGAGGAACAGATGAAAGATGATTTTCCTAAAGGGAATCAAGTACAGTATAATATGAAAAAGAAACACATCTGGATAAAGAAAAAAATTGAAGGCTTTATTTATTTTTTATTTATTTATTTTTACTTTTTCTTTATCAGCACAAACTTACTATTTTTGGTGCTAAAAGCAGTGGGTATAAAATTGTATAAGTACAGTCTATTTGTCTATGTATTTCATTTCTGAGTTTAAAAGGTATCAGACAGTCATCTTTGTTTCTTTTTTTTGTGTGTGTGGTATCAATGCCCTGGTGGGAGGAGGAAGCCCAGCCCTTGCTCCCGGAGAGCTGCTGCTGGATTTGAACTATCAGCCCTGTAGGCCGCAATGCCAGACACTACAGCACCAGGGCTCAGCCTTATCTTTTTCTTTAATGGCATAATGTACAATTAGAACCAGCATACTGCTTAAAACTGGGTAAGGTATATAAAGATACAGTCATTTTCTTAATTTCACTCAATTTAAATATACACACCAGAAGGTATCAATTATTTATCTGAAAGTCATTTGTTAAATCTGTTTAAGGTACTGTGAAACCAGCTCTGAAGGGTAAGTAGTTGGCTGCTAACTAAAACATCATCAGTTCAAATCCCTGACACACTCTATGGGGGAAAGATGTGATGGTGTGCATCTTTAACAAAAGTATAGCCTCGGAATTACTTTGAGGTAGTTCTCCTTTGTCTTCTAGAATCTTTATAAGTCAAAATTTACTTGAAGACCATGGGTTTGTTTTTTCAGCTACGGTTCTTAGATGAGTCCTAAGACAAAGACAGCCTCTGTGCATTAGCAAACTCATCAAATTGCGGGGAAGACACACAGGCGAACAATGATTCGACTTTAAAGCCTTGAACTATAGGATTATAGTGTCACTGAATGATTGTTTCATTTACAGAAGTAAATCTGCTCTTAAATTATTAAGCTAAAGGCTAATGAATAAATGTGTGAATGAACTTCATCCAAAACTTATTATTATAGTGTTGTTATAATGTAAGAAATATTAAGCAGGTTTTGGATTATCCAATGAATCTGCTATAAAAATAATACCAGTATGGAGTAATTTCCAAAAAAGTTGCCAATTTTTCATCCTGCCCATAATTTAAAAAATATTATTAGTCAAATCTCAAAAATAATGTAAATATAATTAAAACCTATGCACAAGGGGGTTTCAGAAGACCTTCAAATACTTCTCCTTTTCCCAAAGGTTGTGAAGCCTCTTCTGACATGAACATGATTAGCAATGTGCTAATTCAACAAACATTAGGTAGTAGGTGCTCTTCCCAGCATGTGGCATATTATCAAAAACAAATCACAAATTATTATTTATTGTTTAAAAATCATAGTCCTAGGAAAACTGCAAAATGCAAGTGATACGATTTGCACACTTGTTTAATGCAAAGAAGACTTATTGATTACAGCGTACAATTTTCAGTGTAGAGTACACGTCAACTGTTTCAAGAAGCAACACTACCAATACTCATGGGTGCACCATTCAAGAAATCAAAGACTCTATAGCATTGGACAGCTGATGTGAAATACATCTCTGAAGTCTTTAAAAACAAAGATGCCATTTTGAAGACAAAGGTTCATTTGCTTCAAGCCATGTACCTGATATGTACATGAAATCTGAGGAATGAATAAAGCCCAAAGAAAAAATGATGCATTTGAAGTGTGGTGTTGGAGGAGACTGTTGAGTCAACCATGAATTGCAAGAATGAACAAATCTGTGTTGGAAGAAGTATAGACAGAATGCACCTTAGATATGAGTATGGTAAGACATCCATGTATTTTGGCTATGTGTTTGGGATGAACCTGTCCCTGGAGAAGGACGTCAAGAAGGTAGAGACTCAGCAAGAAAGGTGAAGGCCCCTCAATGAATGGATTGACACAGTGGCTGCAAGCAGGGTCCCAACATAACAACTCATATGTGGTTAGAGCAGTGCTTTCTTCTGTTATACATAAAGGGTTCCCTAGGAATCGGAGTCAACTTGACCGCATGTAAGAAGAGAAACAAGGCCACCTAATGAGTTGAAGGAATTGCACTTTTCTAAGACACATGGAACATTTGACAAATAAACAATGTTTCAGATGACTTAACACAGATAAAATGTTCTAGTAAATCTTTGAAAAAAATCTTTGAAAATCTGAAGTGGAAACATTTCAATTAAAAAGACACAGGAAAGTATCATGTATTAAGCTCTCCTTGGAAAGGAGATAGAATTTTACTATACCACAATGTAATTTCAGAAACAATGAAACATTATCAATTAAAATATCAAAATCTATTACAACCTTTTTCTATAGTACAACTACAGGAAATATTTTATTCTTATGGGAAAAGAGTTTCCTTAAAACATACCAAACCACCAGAAACTAATATATATTTTATCTATTTAAAAGGAAAAGGAAAAAAAACTACAGAAGGGTTGAAACTAAAAAATTTGTTTAAAACTCCTCAGTGAGGGATCATGGACCATATAAACACATATTATGAAACTGTAGAGATAGATAGATAGAAACACACAATTTTCCACATATGTAAGATATCTACAGGTATAGATAGAGATAATGATATAAGTGATAGTGAGAAAAAAGAAAATTCTGAGAATCAGTTAAATGATAGGGACTTTTTTTATTGAATGGTTGGAAATTGTGGTAAAGGGTTGGTTTAGGGAAGATTGGTAGACTAATGCAACAAGGGATTTGATTTTTAAGGATGAATTTTAAAGATGAATAAGGATGAGTATTCTCATTCATAAAATTCCCTTATAATTTACCCATAAAGGGTAAATCCTTGAAGGGCAGGACAATGAATTGCGTCATCTTGGAAAGTAGATAATGGTAGCAGTGATGGTATCAGTTACCCTGAACTGGATTCCCCCTCATGGCTACATCATTTGTGCAGACTAGAACCACTCCACATGGCTTTTAAGGCAAAGTGACCAGATGACCCACTTTTTAACAATTTAACAATGTCCAGCGGCATTTTAAAATTAAAATAAATATATTACAATACTACTTTTGCATTCCATGAAAATTTTGTTGTTCCATATAGACCAAATTTTTAAACAAGAACACACACCCCCGCGGGCCACGTCCTTTCCCCACCCCCAGTTAACGGTGTCCCGCTTAAAATTGTCACTTTATTAAGGTAACCTTTTGGAAGCAGACTGAAAAGTTTGATCAAACCACCAACTGTGTGGTTAGTAGTTGAATTCTTAACCATCTATATGATCCAAGTAATGTGGTAGGAAATAAAATACACAATGAAGGCCATGAGTGTAAAAAGCATGGACTTGCATAGCACATCAATATTTTGAATGCATATTCATATTTTGCCTCAAATATGACAAATGAGAGGAAATAAATACTTGAAAGGGAAATTAAATATTTGGGGTTGGGAGAGGAGGACGAAAGGGAGAGAGCATTCTTGAAATGGTCTGCCGCCCACCCCCACCCCCAGTACTCAGCTTTAAAAAATAAGTATTAAGCAATTTCTTTCATATGTAGCACAAGGAAGATAGGCAATTGGATACCACCTGAACCTCTCTAAAATGTGTACTCATATAATAAAATATAAACCCCAAATACAGCCATCAATTGATTCCAAAACTTAGCAACCCCATGACACAAGGTAGAATTGTCATGTGGAGCAAAACTCTGTATGGAAATAGATAGCCATCTGACTCCCATGGAGGGGCTGTTGGTTTCACACCACTGGCCCAGGGATTAGCAATCCAACATATAATCAATCTCTAGGCCACCCGTACTCCTATATATTTTAGTACTAATATTTTTTGAACTTTTCACCTTTATCACCTCTCTTTAGAAATGCACGACAGCTGAGCACTGGTGGTGCAGTGGTTGTGTACAGGACTGCGGTCCACAGGGTTGATGGTTCAAATCCAGCAGCCGCTCTCTAGGAGCAAGGCTGAGCTTCCTACTCCCACCAGGGTAGTGATGGGGGGGGGGGGGTGGCGGTGAAGAAGGAAGAAATGCATGAGAAAAGGGCTGATTCGTGGGGACAGCTGAATGGGATGTAAGCATTCTGTGGATCCCATGATTTCCTAATAAGCCACATTTTGAAGAACAGCATTCTAAAAGGGGGTAGGGATGGGGTGGGAGTTTGTTTGAAATGCCCTTGGAATTTCATTGAAATAAAATGAAATATAAGCAACTAGAAAAAAATCTAGCAAGAGATCAGTATTACATCCCAGAAGGATGGATGAACCAGTAAAATGAAAGACCACCCAATTTTTCTGACCTAGAGGTCAGAGATCAAGCTTTTACAAACTTGGAATGGTCTTTTTTAAACGTACAAAGGTCTGTGCTCCACATGTCAGAAATTCAAAGATGTTCACACCTCTGAGAATTTTCTCTGAGGGAAATGAAAACTCCCAGAAACCTGCTATGTCAACAACTCAAAGGACATTGAAGCACTACAGAACCTCTGCTGTGAAATAGTAAGTTGTCCACAAAAGCTGAATCCTGGAGTGAATGAATATTGAAGATGATTCCAGGAAGATGCTACTGTCCCCAACTGCTTGGAAAAGTTATCTAGAACATAATAAATTTGATACAAATGCCACATTTGAGTCATTCTTATAAATGAGCGTGCCAATAAATTAATTAAAAGTATAAGCATTTCAAATAAATAAAGGCAATTTGTCATAGGTGCTCAAATTTTGTTAAACTAGTTTGCATAAGGTTCATGATTGAAGGTAAGGAATCCAGTAAGATAAGCATGTAAGCAATTTCTCTACATTTGTGATCTTCAAAATCAATCTCTCTTATAAGACAAGGGCCACTATTAAAAGGAGAATTAATCAATTAGCATATATTATATTTGAGAGATTAAATAAACTAATAACCAAAGTGACCAATTTCTAAGACAGGAAAAACATTATTGTTTATAACAATTGTTCAGAAACAAAAAATAAATAAATTCCTTTTTTTTAAATGAAGGGATTAGCATCTGTAGTTAAATAAAAAGTTATTTCCAAATGTATAAATCACATAGAAGTTGATGTATAATCTAACAGACTGTCCTATTAGGTGGTAGGTATTAATTTCTTATTTTAGCCCATAATTGTAGATGTGAAAAACCCAGCAAATTATTTATCTCCCTTTTCTTCTCAGGATATTGTTCATGGTGTGACCCAGCACCCTCGGGAAGGATCCAGTAGCAAAACCAATTCCCAAAGCTTGTGAAGAGTTCTTTCGACCAGCCTGAGCTGCATAAAAACGATAAGCTCACCTCTTCTTTACAAAAGTGCTTGATATGGATTTAATTGAAATGCTTACTTTCATATATATTTCAGCCCTTTCATTGTTGTGGCACATAAAGTGTCTAAAAAAATAATGGTCCGTGGGACTTCACAGCATGGTGGGAACACAACACGAGGGGGAGAAGCGTGCATTCCACATGTTCTGCATCACACTGAGGCCGTTCTCTATGGGGCGACTAGCAAATCCTTTAAGCCCACCAGTCTCGGATGGACATTAAATTAATGAGGCATCTCGAGCATTTACTCTTCACCAGCAACTGCAGGCTCTTCAGTTGGACACCTACAATTGACTAAATTACTAACAGTGACCCAAAGAAGACATCTGTTTGTTATATACAATATTGCACTAGAAGAACTAGAGAAAATCATTCGGCAGATTAAGATGATAAGATAGACATTGGATTGTTATTTCCCTGGGGTTAATAGGGGCCGGCCCATCCCTCTGTGATATTCTCTTTGCCAACTCGAGTTTCTGTTTTCCCATCAGGAAGTACAGGACTCCACAGGTCAACATTATTAAATATAATACTTATGAACGATCCAATACTAAGAGGTCTCTAATATGCCATGACACTCAC
Source organism: Nesogale talazaci (assembly GCA_004026705.1). Classification (NCBI taxonomy): domain Eukaryota; kingdom Metazoa; phylum Chordata; class Mammalia; order Afrosoricida; family Tenrecidae; genus Nesogale; species Nesogale talazaci. Next base: position 297 of record PVJH01014919.1, on the reverse strand, counting down.
AACCCCCACACATTACTTTTATTAAGCCTCAAATACATTATACTTGATTATAATAAAAAATTAATATATTATACCACCTTCTTACTAACACTCATAACACTTGGCTCCCAGGGATGTAGTTCTAATGAGATGACCGGGTGTATTTTCCATTAAAGCCCTCTGTTGGAGTTTCTATGGTGCTTTTTCTCATATATTTCAAGTTAAATGCTCTCTCTATTTTTATGTTTGCCTCACAAGAGTCAGTCCCTATTCAATGATCAATTTTATATTCAAACACAACTTGCTTCCCCTCCCCGC
>PVJH01014918.1:0-55403 GCA_004026705.1 Nesogale talazaci | reverse complement strand
CTGGGCACCTTCAGCTTTCTTCGCCACATTTGTTTGTGCACCCATTTTACTTCAGTGATCGTGTTGGGCCATTGAGCCTCGAGGAATGCCAGATTCATAGAACAAAGCGTTCTTGCATTGAGGGAGCACCAGGGTGAGGGCCCAAGGTCCACCTGCTACTCTAATACTTGGCCTATAGATATGTTCTTAATTTTATTCCCAACTTATAATAGATAGTTGTATCTATGTACGGACATACCTATATTTAGACCTCTGTAAGTGGCCTTTGTCTTCTAGCTCTTTCCTCTATTTCCTTCCATCTCCCTCCTGTCCCACCATCATGTTCCACCTTCATTGGCATTTCATTGTTTTCTCATATTCATTGTCCTTGCTTAATCCCGACCAGACCTCCCATACCCTCCTTTCCATCGATTCCTAACCACTTATTGCTCGAGAAGGACAAGAGTTCTAACAAGATAAAACTAAAATATATATAGTTTGAAATGTTCAGTCTTATTTGAACATAATATTTTATAAGTGAGCAAAAACATGTTTTATATTTCTATCTAAAGTCAGTTTCATTATGCATTTAACCCCAAATTTTGAGCATTTAAATTTTATACTCCCTTCTTACCATATATTAGCCTATTGCTTTGAAAAGACAAGCATGTTCTTTGATGTGAAAGACCTTCATTTCATTTGGAACCTTGTGAATCTGCATGCATAAGCAAAGTCAAATCAAGACAGACTGTTCATAAAGTCTGGTGCAATATGCAACAATTTCCAGGCTCAAAATTCTTCTTTTTATCTGGTTGGATTTTGGTTAACTCAATATAGGCTGCCACACATGGTCCCATCAGGGTGCCTAGCCTTTTGACCGTGGTCCCAGTCATAAAAATTTTAAACAATGCTAGCTCTCTTGGGCTAGGCCATGAACTTCAGACAACCCACTCTTGTCTTCTTCTTGAGTCCCTGAGAATCAGATTCTTGGGTATTAGTAACCAAACTAAACCCATTTTCTTATTGCTGCATTTCTTTCCATTTTCACACTAGTGTATGCAGATGGTCAACTAGCAAGCATTTCAGGCTGCTTACAGGCTTCTCTTGATGTTTAGTCCTAGAAAGGAGAGTTTTTCATAGCTTAAAATTTTTTTCAGCCTAGGGGCTGAGCCCCGGTGATATAGTGGTTGTGTGCAGGACTGCAGCCCACTGGGTTGGTTGTTCAAATCCAGCAGCAGTTCTCCAAGAGCAAGGCTGGGACTCCTACTCCCACCAGGGCAATGACGCCAATTTTTTTTCAGCCTTAGGCACAAACCACAAGTTTAAAAATGCCAAAGGAGTTCCTTTTTATTTTTTTTCTTCCAATAGCAATTGTCACCAGTGTCTGCAAATGTCCAGAGCACTCAATGCACTGGGTGAGGCTCAGCTTTTCAAATCCTTCTCTGTAGGCATGGCCTTGGTCCATTTCAAAGATTTAAATTGATGGTTGAAAAAGTAGGCTTACAAATTTTCTATTTTTTTACTTTTCAATGACCTTTTTTTTCAATTACTGTATTAATAACAATAGTTAAAAGAAAACAGTATAGACCTAGTAAAACCAGAACTTAAACTCAATTTTTAAGCAAATTTACTTTTACTTAATGCCTTTATTGACACGAAATATGGCCCCCGACTGGCCAAACTACACAAACAACAAACAGCACAGGCTAACCAAACCAAGCTAACAAACTTATTAAAAGAAGTTCTGAAAAGACAAACTATCAACTTAAGAAGCCACTAAACTTGTTGTCAATTCAACAAGCCACCAGAATTCTCAGCCAGAGTCCTGGTAAGAAGAGACAGGGAAGAGTTTAGACAGCTTCCAGTTCCCTTCCTGAGTCAAACCAAAAGATCCATCTCACAGTTAAACTTATCTCTGGAGGAACAGGAGATGCAGGTCGAATTCCAAAATTTCAACGTCCTCAGACAGATCCTCAACTGGGAAAGTAAGAGTCCAGGACCCCAGTGAAACCAGATCACCTCCACTAAAGGTTCCACACCTCCAGGAACAGCTGCCAAGCAGAGACATTCAAGACACAGTGATTTCCCAGCCAATGCACCAGAAGCTGTGGGTTCAGATAATTGACAGTGACTGTAATGTCTGGATAACTTAGAAGAGTCCTCATTCGGTTATACCTGAACTGCTACAATCTACTGCAGGAACAGGGCCAGCAAGCAGGAAAGTGAGGGCGTGGAGTCACCCCCATTAGCTGCACACAGACTCCAGAGAACAGGCCCAATGGCACAGATCTAACCTTATTACAGCTTTTGCAAGGCTTATATATGCTTTATCAACCAATCAAGTTCTTTCACCTACTTCCTTGTTTCTAAATACATCCTTATAAGGGTACAGATTTACAGCATGGAACACAGTAGGCCCACAATGTGGGCTATGTAAATGAAGTGTAGCGGGAGGAGTTATGTAAATGAGGTGTGGCTGACTGAGCCAGCCCATCTAATTGTCTTACAGGACTAATTCATCCAATCACATTACAGGACCAACCACCCAATTGCATTACAGAATCATACAATCCAATTGCACTACAGGATCTTACTGTCCAACTGCGTTATGGGATCTTAGCCATACTATGGGGACACTAGAAGCATTCTGATAGGCTGTTTCAGAGGTCAAAGTGGGGTCTTTTTGCCTCAAGACTAGAGTTTTTTCTAGGAGTCATGGAAACGCGGGTTCCAGCCACTGACGGGTGCGAATTACTACCCAGCGACTTCCACCTGACTCAAGACCGGAATATTCCAGGAGACTTGAAGGACAGGTCCAGCTACCTAAGCATGCAGATTACTACTCAGCGACATCAAGACCACTTGAGGAGATGTGGCAGCATCCTGTGCTTTCTATGCCTCTCTCCCAGAGCCACATGTCCTGTGAGGAATGCCCCCACAATCTAAAGTGATTCTTTGATTGTTGTCCCTAGTGGACCTTTCAGTCCACATTTAAAGTCAAAAAACTAATTCATTATTTGTCTGGGACTTAAACAAAAGTGGATAGAAATAGAAAACAAAATTGATGTTACTGTTCTTCAGAGTTAGTGGGCATTGCAGGGCACAGCATTGATTATAACAATATGGTTAATAAAATAAAAATAGTAATACTCCAGTTACAACATCAATAGGAAGAATAATATTAATTAGAATGTTCTGATCTCAAGAACTTGAGAGTAACTTCTAAAATAAATCCCTAGTGGGACATTCTGAGATGGGAGGGTGAAGGAGGTGGGTTATTTAGCAGTCAACAAGATGGTATTACAGTGGCTAGTATGAGTCTCGCTCACAGGGAATACACAAACTAACAGCAATAGGGAAGGATATATACACAAATGAAGCTGATATCACCAAGTGGGTTATATTAAGGATAAAACACCTTTGTGCATCAAAAGAGTTCACCAAGGAAGTAACAAGAGAACCCACAGACTGGGAGAGGATCTTTAGAAATGACACAACAGACTAAGGGCTTATTGCTAAACTCTACAATACCCTGCTAGCCTGCAAAATGAGAAAAAAAAATAGCTAACCCCTGAGGAAATGGGCAAAAGGTCTGAAAAAGAAGTTTGGAAGGGATGTGGTGAGTTAGGAATACTCCTCCATTGCTGGTGGCCATGTAGATATGTACAGCCTCTCTGGAAAGTGACCTGGTGATATTTAAAGCAAATGGAAATTGATTTACCTTAAAACCCAGCAATCCCTCTACTAGGGATACACCCTGAAGAGGTTAAAAAAAATAGACCAAGATCAGTTGTCTGTGATTTAATGTTTATTGTGGCCCAATTAAAAATCACAACAAATTAAAAACCACCTAAGTTTCCACTGATACATGAATGCATTAGAAAACTCTAGCACTAGCAAACAATGGAGTACTATGCATCACTGAAAAGCACTAATGATCACATGAAGCACATCACCTCATGGGAAGAATTGGAGGAAACTATGCTAAGCAAAGTTAGCCGATCACAAAATGAAAAATACAAAGTGAGCCCACTGAGGTAAGTATAATTCATACAGCAGGTATAGCAATATACAAGCAATTGAGCAGGGGACAGAACAAATCCAAAGATGTACATGTCATTCCAAAATAAAGAAGGGGAATTGTGGTGGGGGGGAGGGGGAGGGAAACAATGGCACTAGGGGAGGTAAGGTACTGTGTTAGTCCAGGTAAACTAGAGAAACAAATTTATAGACACGCATGTGGATATAAGGAAATGGTTTATATACAAGAGGAATGAAACATTGAGAAAGCATCCCAGCCCAGTCCAGTTCAAAGTCATAAGTCCTATATTAGCCTATATGCCTGATATCAGTCTATAAAGTCTCCTTCCAACTCACAAAGTCCCAGGCTAGTGGGTGCAGAGTCCTGGCGTTGGCAGGGAGTCTCCCCATGGCTCTTCACTTCCAGGACTCAGGGTCCATCAACAGCATCCAGTGGTGGTAGAAAAAACTCAGTGCTGGCAGGGATCTCCACGTGGCTTCTCCAGCTTCAGGGGTTTGGTTCCATCAGGGTAAGGCTGTGTGGTTTCCCCTCTGGCTCGTCCAGCTCCTTGAGTGCTGCCATCTTGTCTTGTCCATAATTCATCATCTCTGAGACTAACTCCCAACACCTGGGGAGATAGCTTCTTATCTCCATGAGGGAAATACTGTGAGATTTCCCAGAAGTCTCAGGAGAAAGTCATGCCCACATAGAGGCCTCATTGGCTACTCAAAGCCTATCTCCAGATTAACAGGCTAGGCTCCACCCCGACATTTCAATCGTGAAATTAACATAAGCATCTGACCGCCACAGGTACTAATCCACCCAGGGGAAGTATTGTTTATGTCTCCACAGAAATGATGTGTGAGTGCAGACCCCACCATGCGTGCCAAGCCTTGAGGGCAATGTAACCACATGGAGAGACTCATGAGCAGAGAGATCGGCAAAGAGGCCTCAATCAGAGCCACTGACAGCACCACTCCCCCTCTAGAAATATGTTTTACAGAAGACAAGACTAAAACTGTGAGTTGGGAGAGAGGCTGGCCTGTCAAGTCGACACAGAAGGAATCCAAGAAGGAACAAGAGAGAGTGAGGGACTAGATAGACCCCAGATGGACACACGAAGCCCTGAGGATGATGCTTCTGCACAGAGCTGCAAAGACACAGATGACTCTAGGACCAATAACAGCTCGAAACATGATGCCCCCTTGTTGCAGCCTAATGCATGGATACAGGTATAAACATAGGCATATACTTATATAAATATAGTAATTCATAAAAATAGAGATATTGGCGTGGATACATATATTTATATGGCAATACATTGAGGAATTAGATGGACTCCCTCAACATAAGAACAATTTGTTCTAGAACCCAGGAATTCTGTGATGTTCACCTCCTGACATGCTCAATGAAGACAAAATGTGTACATAAGCAAATGTGGTGAAGAAATCTATTGGTGTCCAGCTATCAAAAGATATAGCATCTGGGAACTGAAATGCTTGAAGTTAAACAAGAAGTCATCTAGCAGAGAAGCCACAAGACCACATGGAAGAAGCACACCAGCCCATGTGGTTATGAGGTGTCAATGAAATCAGATAACAGGCACCAGAAGATTCAAAACAAATAAACAAACAAAAAACATATTGTTGAGAATGAGAGGGGGAGAGGGGAGAAGAGAGATCCAAAACCAATCCGTAGACCATAGGACATCCACTCATAGAAGGGTTACAATGAAGAGAGGAGTCAAGCAGAGCACAGCTTAGCTCTGATGAAGCACACAATATTCCTCTGCTCCTTTGAGTTCCCTCAGCTCCCCCTATCATGACCCCAGGCTTGCATTTCAGTTCTGGTTAAACCCGAGCATACACTGGTATAGACAGGAGCTCATGACAAATAGGCTCCAGATCCAGAAAACTCCTCAGGAACAGAATTGAAAGGAGCAATACAAGGTGCGGGGAGAAGGGAAGGAAGGGGGCACTGATCACAATGATAGTTGCATGTCCTCACTCCACCCCCAAACCTGGGTGAAGGGAGAGAGCGGTCTGTGTAAGACATGAAAATAATAATAATAATCTGTAAGTTGTCAAGGGGTCATGAGGGTGGGTGGAGGGGAAAAAGAGGAGTTGATAGCCAGGGCTCAAATGGAAAATAAATATTTAGAAAATGATGATGACAACCTATGTTCCAAATTCTTGAAACAACAGATGTATGTAATAAGAATGTAAGTCCTCAATAAAATGTTTTTTTTTAAAAGATGTGGGCTCATTACTTGTGCAACATGTGCCTGTTCAATGGCACACAGCAATGATCAGAGTGGTTTTTTAATCTGTTATACAAAAAAGTCACAACTGACACCTCAGCTCTGTGGAAGCTATCATCTTCTAAATTTGCATTAGACTACCAACCTACACCAAGAATCATCTAGTTTCTTCAGAAATTAAAAAACATGAACTGAATGGGGATATGGTAGAAGTCACCATCGGTATTTCTTTCTTCTTCTTCTTCTTCTTCTTCTTTTTTTTTTCTTTTTTTTTTGCATCACTGGCTTCTGCTGGTCATGGGGCGCTGGTCCTTAGAGCTGCCGCTGGATATGAAGCGCCAAACCCACGTGCTGCAGTCCCGCACTCAACCACTTATGCCACCAGGGCATCCGTATTTCTTTTTTAAAAAACCTTTGCTGGTAGTACAATCTCTACAATTCTTCCTGAAATGCAGTAAGTTTTTTTATTTTCTACCACTGACAAAGAAGGGGAGATAATTTCAGGAAGTTCTGCTTTCCTTTTCTACCATAATAATTCCTATTCTATTGATCAGGATGGGCTCCTTTGCTGAGCAATAAAAATTGGTTATGCCCTCGGAGACTAAAGAAATAAAAACATGTTCAGTCTACAGAACAGCTGAACACATTGTGAGAAGAACTTTGGCCAGACCAATTATCACCGGGTCTCTCTTTTGAGTTCCTTTTAACCAATTTAATCCCTCTGTCAAATAACTCTTAAAGATTTGTTCAGCTTATTCAGTGTGCAAGTTCCTGAGTAAATGACTTCTGGTTCCTTGGAGAAGGTTTTGAGGGATTAAACTATTATTGATACTTTCAGTGATATTGAAGAGTCCTTCCACAACTTCGTATCATCCCTTTCGATGAGGAGTCTGGGAATAAAGTTATTTTGATTTAAGCAGCTGATGCCAACTTTCCCCTATTTCCTCGTGGTTTTAATGCATTTTATTGGTCTTCTAGATATTCAATTTAAGCACATTGTATGGTACCTGCAGGTCAAGATGCCCCGACTGCCTCCACTGGCCTTATCATGTGCCTGAGGCTCCAATTCCTTTTTCTGTGTTCTCCCAAGACTATTAGGCCACTCTCTCTTCATTTACATAGCCCCTCATCATGATGTTTCTGGTTTTATTTTAGGCCTGGCACAATGTGTCTTTGCCAAGGTGTTATATTTTGAATTATCAGTAATCGCTCTTAAGTCAAGAAATCTCCTCCTATCTCCTCATGATGTCCTCATTGCTCTCTTTCTCTCTGTCCAGTACTGCAAAATTCACTCTCTGAAATCATCTGATTTCTCCCAGTTACTGCCAGTTCCCATCAGCTAGGTCTTGAAATTCTTTTGGTGAGAAAGATATTTCCTCCTCAAACAGACTTTTCCCATTTTCCCATTTCGTCTGTACTCAGAACTGACTCTAATTTTGTACCGAAGGCAAGAAAAGGAGGTAAGAACAGATCTTGGAGAGAAGCAGGATATTGTGTGTCTCCTATTTAGATTCTTTGAGTATCTTTCTACCCTCAAAGCACATTACAACGCCATTTCCCAGCGCCCATCTTCTTAGCATGTTAGTTCCACCTTTTATATGAAGCTTTCATAGAGCCAGCATTTTTTTTGAACATTCATGTGATCTTTTGTTTCTTTCCTGTGTTTTTTAAAAAATCATTTTATTGGGGGTTCATACAACTCTTATCACAGTCCATACATCCATCCATTGTCCCAAGTACATTTGTACATATGGTGCCATCATCCTTTTCAAAGTATTTTTTTCTACTTGAGCCATTGGTGTCAGTAGAGCCAGTATTTTATCTCCTCTGAATTCCCTTGCCATTGTAACATTTACATGGCATGTCACATAGTCATTCATTTACCAAGTATTAACTGGGTGTCAGTCATATGCCAACAACTCTATTCTAGATGGGGGTGATACATTCTTGCTAAAATTCTCTTTAAAGATTATAGATGTAAACAATAGTTATGCATCAAGTGGTCATGATCCCTATAAAGATATGTTAAGCAGGGCGCAAATTGTGTGCTTGTGCAATTAGTTCTCTGAGACGGGATAGTAGAGAGGATAGTCAGGGTAGAGCAGCCTGATCAGGTGAGATTTGAGTCATGAACAAAAGAACATGGGATGTCTGTGAATATCTCGGAGGAAGTGTTCCATGCAAAAGAACAGTAGGTACATGTTCTTACTGGGAATATGCATGGCATTCTTGAAGGTGGTCTTTGAAGAATAATGTGGACATAAGCCATCCAGATGGTGTTCAGTCCAAGAAACCACAGAAAGGTGTTGAACTGCTCTCTGGTCACGCCACTAAAGGGTTCTTTGCAAAGGCATGCCATAATCTATCATGAGTTCTAAAGCTAATTCTAATGGATAAATGGAACTAACCTGTAGGGAAATAAAAGGGAAGTACAAAGATTTGTTTAAAAGCCATGGGAGATCTGTAGGCAATTAAGCCGACAGTCCGCCTCCAAGGCTCCTGGGTAGTGTGCGCAGGCTTTTGGCCTGCAGAGGCTGCCCTAAGAGACCTTGGAGACATAAAACCCTTGGCTGCTCTTCACTGCCTCAGACATGGCTAATTTTTGCTCTCCTTAAACAAGGCTCCAAACTGGTATGTGAGGTGCTTTGGGGAAACCTCAAGGCATGGTGACTGGAGTTCGTCCACATAAACCAGGTTATCATGTCCATCCGCACCAAACTTCAAAACAAGGAGTCTGTGATTGAGGCCTTACGCAGGCCCAAGTTCAAGTTTCCTGGGCAGCAAAAGATCCACATCTTCAATAAGTGGGGCTTCACTAAGTTTCATGCCGATGAGTCTGAGGACATGGTGGCTGAGAAGCGCCGCATGCTGGATGGCTGTGGAGTCAAGTGCATTTCTCACCATGGCCCCCTGGACAAGGGGCGGGCCTGCATTCATGAAGGTTTTGGTAACCCTGCGCTGCCTCACTTGTACTCACCAAATAAAATTAAATTTCCTGATTTAAAAAAAAGCCATGGGGGAAATGGAGAGGTAAGAGCAATGAGTTCAAGTTTGAAGAAAATGTTCTGAAACTGATTGTACAACTCTTCTTGATGTAATTGAACCTTTCAATTGTATGTTATATGAACTGTAGACCATTAAAACTGTTGGAATATATAAATTTATTTTAAAACAATGTTTCAATATCTTAAAAGCCATGGCAATTGCCCAGTTGTGAATTGATAGTGCATTCGAGGAGCCCTCTTACTATAGTGGTTGAGACTTGAACTGTGATACCAAGGTTGGCTATTTGAAACCACCAGTTACTCTGCAGAAAGGTTTTCTACTCCCACAAACAGTTATAGTCTCAGAAAAATATGGGGCAGTTCTGCCCTCTCCTATAGAGTTGCTATGAATCAGCATGGACTTGATGACAGTAAGTTTGGAGTTTGGGGTTTTAGGGCACTTCTTGTATTCTTAATGGCTTTGTAAGGCCATGTGCCTTTTCATGTGGATCTCATAACTCATTGAGAACAAGGGGCTTATACTTAAAAATTGTGGACTATGTATATGGTCCATATATATGCTCTTTTAAATCGACTGTTGTATAAATGGTTGACAGTGGTATTCAAAAATTAAAAACCAAAAAAATAAAAATAAAAACCACATTCACTGCCCCTGAGTGGCTGCTGACTGATAGAGACCTTAGTATTAAACTCCTATGATTTTGATGGCAGTCTGACATTCTTGAAAGCTTTCATTTCCTCTTTTAAATATTTGTGCAACTTCTCTGAACCTTAGTTTCAACATCTATATTCAGGCTTCAAACTTGTGCCTATCAGGGTCCCCAAGAAGCGGACAGTACTGACAGTTAAGTGCTCAGCTCCAAGACAAATCAAACTCATGACCCCAGAGTCTATGCCCATTCACAGAGACCTGGTGGGAGAGGGCAGAGCTACCCCTGTGAGTTTCCAAGACTGTAACTATTTCCTGGAGTAGAGAGACCCAGCTTTACCTCCCGCCCCCCCGAAAAACGCTTGGAATTTGAATCTGTCCGGAGTGCCTCAAGAGCCCTGGTGGTGTCATGGCTATATGCCTTGAGTTGCTAACTTCAAGGTGAGTCGTTGGAAATGACCAGCTGCTCCTTGGGAGAAAAACAAGGTTTCTACACCTGTAAAGAGTTAGTCTTGGAAACCCATAGGGACAGTTCTACCAGATCCTATAGGGTCACTGTGAGTAGGAGTTGACTCGATGCCAGTGAATTTGGAGTTTCAGATGGATGTATCAGTTGAAGGGCTACTCTCTGCTTTTGAAACATCACAGTCACGGAAGCCTAGGGAGGGTCATTCTACCTTTAAATGCATGGGGAAACAAGGAGCACTTGTAACATGTGACTAGGGATTCTGTGACAATGCCTAGCACTCTTTTTCTCACCATTAGCCAACGAGATAGGCTCTGGCGCATCCAGATATAACTCCTGATGCCCTGGTGGTTAAAGTTGTGCATCTAAACAAAAGATTTACAGCATAGGAAGCATTATGGGGCAGTTCTAGTCTGTAATAGAGGGTCACGATAGGTCGGAATTGACCCAAAGGTAGTTTGAGTTTCAATACAAGTGCTGGCCTTTCCATGTGCCTACGAAAATTTAAAAGCTGTGTATAACTGAATGGATTCCAGCACAATAATCCAATTTATTGTTCTTATGGGCAGACAAAACCCACTTTCCAAAAAACAATAAACTCCTGCCTTTATTAAAGAAATCTTTGCTGCTAAGGTTATCGAAAAGCAACTCACCAGTGATCCCACCTTAGTATCTCAATGATTACAATTGTGTTCCGATATGCAAAATCAAGTTTAGGGACGTTTTGATGTCCAGTCCCTAAAACTAATTGCCATTCGGTCATTCTTACTCACAGTGACTCTATAGGGTAGAACTGGCCCTGGGGGTTTTCTAGACTGCAACTCTTTACGGGTTCCTTTCTTCTGCGGAGAAGCAGGTGTTTTTAAACTGTTGACTTGGCAGGTAGCAGTCCAACAACTAACCACTGCCCTACCTGGGTTCATGGGTAGGTCTCCTGGGCATTCTGAGCACTTAGAGGCCCTGTCAAAACAATTGCAAGGACCAAGCTTGCTGTACCTAGAGGTGGGACGACAAAGCCAGAGTCAACCCAGGTGTTACTACTGCAGTCCACCTTCATGAGAAAGCCAGGGTTGGATTAGGCCAGTGGTTCTCAACCTTCCTAAAGCCGAGACCCTTTAACACAGTGCCTCATGTGATGGTGACCCCTCAGCATACAATGAATTTTGTTGCTACTTCATAACTGCAATTTTGCTATTTTTATGAACCATAATGTAAATGTCTGATGTGCAGGATGTATCTTGTTACAAATTGAACATAATAAAAGCATAATGATTAATTATAAAATCATGTGTAATGATATCTTGTAAAATATTTCTAATTACATGTAAATGAAACTTTATCTAGAAGCATGGTGTAGCATGGGTAACAATCTTCATGCTTGGTACTGGTCTGTGGGTGTATCTGCATGTGGGCTGGCCTGCCTCCGATGATCTTAATGGTTGTTCCAACCCTAAACAGGTTGTGATCCACAGGTTGAGAACCAGTGGATTAGGCAAACACTTAGAAATAGAAATAGCGACTGTTACTTTTTTTTCCCAATGATTTTATTGGCGGGGGGGGGGGTGTCTTACAGCTCTTATAACATTCAATACATCATTTGTATCAAGCATACTTGTATGTGGCCACCTTCATTTCTAAATATTCTCTACTTGAGCCCTTGGAATAAGCTCACCGAAGTAAGCCGAAACCAGGGACGTCTGGTGCTAAGTGGTGCTAAGCTGTTCAAATCCACAAGGCGCTGTTCCAGAAAAAGACGCACCTTTCTACTCCCATAAATAGGTGGTGCAGTAGTTGTGTGTGGGGCTGTGGCCCACAGGGTTGTCGGTTCAAATCCAGCAGCAGCTCTCCAGGAGCAAGGCTGGGCTTCCTACTCGCACCAGGGGGCAGAGATGCCAAAAAATAGGTACAAATCGGAAACCCACCATGGCAGTTCTGCTCCATCCTACAGACACTGGGTCAGGATGCACTCGACGGCAGCGGGGAGCACGGGGGCAGTGGGCCCCAGAGCTTCCAAATGCCGGCCTAACACTCTTCACTTGGCCCGCTCCTCACATGCAGGACAACCTTACAGCCGAGTAAGTGGTCTCGGGTGTGGTCTACTGAGCCAAGGCTCCCGCGGAGCCCCGAGAGCAGGATGAGAACGCTCCATGCGATCGGTGCTCCGCATGCCCAGGCATTTAAAGGAGCCGAGGAGAACCGCGCGACTCTGCCCCGCGCGCCTGCCGTGAGAAGTCCCCGCGCCCCCCGCGCTGAGTGGACCGTGACGCAAGAGATTACGCCCCCTTTCCAGCCCCGCCCCCCAACGGCCGTGCGCAGGGCACGGTGAGAGAGCAGCGCGTGCGCGGGACACGTAAGCGGAAGTGGCGCGCGGGCGCCGGCTGTCCGAGGACCCGCTGGAAAGGCGCCCGCCGCGGTGGGAAGTGCAGGAGTCGGAGTGGAAGAGGAGGTGATGGCGACGGGCGTCGGGCGGGGGAGACGCCTCATGTGACTGAAGCGCCCCCCAGGCCGGGGTCACTCCTCCAGGTGACCCACTGGGTGTGGGATGGGCGGGCACGTCGGGGTTCTCCCCAGTGTGTGGGATCTGGATGTCCCCCCTCCCCCACCTCTAGGAGAGCCTTTCAGCCTCTCCCCAGCCCGCCCGCTCCCGAAGGAGCCCGAGGGGAGCGATGCGGCCGTGGCGCAGCAGGCACCTTTCTGAAGAGCGGACACCTGTGGGCTGCGACGAGTGTCAGCTTCTCCTCACCTCGGGTCCTCGCTCGGTGGGAAGCTGTCTAGAGTCCCCAGTCTTGGACTCGGAGAGAGCCACCTCCAGTGGGGTCTTCTAGGTTGGCCCTTGATCAATACAGTCGCCTGGATTCCCCCTAACTGACTTCAGGGCTGTGTTTGACTGGCAGTGGAAGGTTATTCATGCCTAGCGATTAGAATTATGTCAGATTTCCATGAGAAGTTTTCCCTAACCAAATCTATTGCTTTTAAGTTGAACCCCACTCTCAGGATATTACAGGACAGTGGAACTGCCCCCGCAGGGTTTCCAAGACTACTGTCTTTACAGAAGCAGGCTGCCAACGGACTAATCCTTTAAAATCCTTAGCCATCAGGGCTCCCTAGAAATAGTTCTGTAGGCACCACCTTTATAGATAAATCCGCGAACCTTATATTTTTCTTCCCCTATACATTTCTGTCAGAACAATAATGGAAATGGGGAATGTGTTGGAGGGCAAAGAAATTTTTTATATGCTGTTAAGCATGTGCATTTATTTTACAGTAGTATATCAGACCTCTAGAACTGCTTTCTTCTAGACTTTTGTAAGGGAGTTGGGAGAGTGTGAAGATTTGAAAGAAGAGATAAGACCAGGGCTGCAAAATCATTCTGTTTTAGGTTCCAACTACGGGGGATCCCCACTCAGCAGAGTAAACACTGCCTGCCCTTGCACCATCCTTGCCCCAGCTGCTTTCATTTCGAGCCCCTTGTTGCAGTCTCTACGCCAGTCCATCTCTTTGAAGACGCCTCCCTTTTGGTGACCCTCTACTTCAGGCATGATGCCTTGTTCCAGGGACGAATCTTTCCTGATCACATATCCACAATGTGTGAGAAAAAGTCTCACCATTCTTGCTTTCAAGGATCATGCTGTCTGTACTTCCAAAACAGACTTGTTTGTTCTTCTTGTACATTTAGTATTCTGTGACCATAATTCAAATGCATCGATCCTTTGTTGTCTTTATAATTCATTGCCCAGTTTTTAAATTCATGTGCAGTGATTGAGTTTATGGGAGGTGTATCTGAACGAGGTGGATCTAGGTCCACCTATTAGAAATGACACCTTTGCTTTTGGGCATTTTCAAATGGTCTTTGTAGCAGATTTATCGAATGTAATGCATTTGAGTTTTTGATTAACCCGTCCATGGCTAGTTCTAAGTAAAATGAAGTCCTTGATAACATCAATATTTTCTGTTTATCAAGATGTCACTTCTTGGTTCAATCATGAGGATTTTTGTTTTCTCTATATTCAGTTGTAATTCATTCTAAAATTGAGTAACAAAACAGGAAATTATTTTTTTATGGGTTAAACAGTTTGATTACTTATTTTCCTCATATTTCACCTTTGGTAATGGAGCACTTTTAGTCTAAAAGTTGGGGTTGGAGGGCTGCGTTAAGAAAATAGCTGAAAAAAAGAAAAAAGAAATTAGCTGAAATAATTTAGAGTTCAGCAGGACATCATAGTTATTTATTAATTTTAATTGTTCACTGTGTGCTAGACATCCCACCTATAATTTCAATGCAAACATCATTTGTAGCTTTGAAGAACACAGTTTAATATCTGTTAACTTTATGAAAATGTTTAGGGAAAGAGTATTTATTTGGACCTATAGTTTTTCTTGTTTTTTTTAATACTCTAAAAGTTGCTGTGAACTTTTAAGGAGCCCCATTGGCACAGTGGTTAACCAGTAGTTTGACTGTTCAACCCTACAGGCCATTCCAATTGAGAAAGATGTGACAATCTGCTTTCCTTGTGATTTACAACTTTGAAAAAAACAACAAACCTGGGGCAACCCTACTCCGTCCCATAGAGTCACTAAGAATTGGAATCAACTTGATGGTAGAATGTGGTTTAATTTGGTGAGCTCTTAAAGGGGAAAAAAGTAATAATTTAATTTTCATGTTTATTTCAGACACTCTGTGTGAAGAATTTCAGTGGAGTTGTCAGTATTTTGGCAGAGCTGTCCTTTCATTGTGAGTCTTGGTGGTGTAGTGAGTTTTGTGCTGGTTCAGCTGTTCAAGGTCAGCAGTTCAAGCCCACCAGAAGAAAAGTGAGGCTTTCTGCTTCCTTAAAGATTTATAGCCTCAAGAGCCATGGGGAACAGTTCCACTTTGTCTTTTGGGGTTCCTAAGAGCCCAGACTGACTCAGTGGCAGTTGATTTGGTTTTTAATTTTGTCTTAAAGGTGATGAAGTGAAAGGACGATTTCCAATAAATGTGTGGCTTGTCATTATGTTGTAAAAACAGAGTGGCAGTGTTAACCTTTTAACTTCTGTTATATGTGGAAACACACTAAGAGGAAGATGTTCTTTTCCCTTGAGGATTCCTATGCTTACAGGGAAAATCCACTAGCAACTAAAATGGTTAGAGCACTCTGATTTAGACACTGGTGAGAAGAAAAGCATGGCGTTCATGAGTGGAGCAAGTTTGACTGCTGGCTAACGGTTGGAGGTTGGGATTCCCTTAGAAGCACCTAGGAAGAATGATCTGGTGAGCTACGTCTGAGAAATTAGCCTTGGGAAACTCTGTTGCGTACAGCTCTTCTCAGGTACATGAGGCTGTCTTGGTTCAGAATGGATTTATGATTCCACACAGTAACTGGTTACATGATGTGTTGAGAGCCTGGTGAGCCAAACTGTTCTTAACTTACAGGATATCAAGCAGGAGTGCAGCATGGTCAGAGTTCTGGTTGAGCTGTGTGAAAGGTGAATCAGAAGGGGGAGGAGAGATGATAAACAGGGGAGCCCAATATTCTACGATCCTTAATGGTAGGGTCAGAAATAGAGTTCAGACTGGATGGAGAATCAACAGGAACTTTAACAAATATAGAATATGAAGGAATGGAAACAGTTAAAGATAGTACTCAGACTTTTAGCCTTTGGGTCTGACTAAAACTAGATCCTTTACAATTTGGGATATCAGCAGAAGAGCTGGTTGGTTTTGAAGGAAAAGTAGTGCAGCTGTGAACATTGTTAGTCTGCATGCCAGCAGAGCTTTTGATAGCGCTGTCAAAGAAACATTTCGAAGTACAAATCTGAATTTCAGTAGTCTTAGAAGATCTGCATCCCCATGCTCAAAAACGGTTAATTCATCCAAGCCACCTCAACTATTAGGTAGCAGAACAAGGCCTTGAATTCCAAAGCATACAGACAGCACCATGCTAACTTACCTTCTAACAGCAATAGCTGTCAGTGTATTCAGAAGACCGCCGGGTGTACTGGGTTACCAGTGGGGCCGCTAACTGCAAGGTCAGCCATCTGAATCCACCAGCCCCTCCTCCATGGGAGAAAGAAGGAGCTTTCTCAAAGTTCCTGTACAGCCTTGGGAACTCAAAGAGGCAGGCATCCCTCTAGTGTCTCTAGGACGAGACTGGACTTGATGGCCATGGATGGGTAAGTTTACTGACATAATACGATATTCCTGACATGGTGCTAAATCGCAAACACAGTGTGTGTGTCACAAAAAGTTTCACAGAAGGGGACATTAAAGTTGATCTACCAAACTGATATAGAAAGAAAAGATGCCGAAAAAATATGGTTAAAAACCAAGGGTATTTGAGAATTCATGAAATAGTCTATTGTAGCTAGGGTAGTGCTTGACAGAGCAAATAGAGAAGTATTAAAACTAGACGGTTCACATTTATTTGAATGCTACTCTGTATCCATCTGTGTACATATGGAAAATAGTTAAAATTCAAATTCAGATTTGATTAAATGGTAGTGTTGGTAGTTCTAGCTGTCTTCAGTTTGTGATGATCCTAAAGGTATGTTCATTAGGCAGGATTGTGACTTCTTCCTCAGGAGTGTTGCCCTTATAGTTGCTCAGGTTAGGAGATATAGCAGTCTCTGGATTGCACAGATGGTTATTTTCGGTAGAGGATAGAAACCACCTGGAGTTGAAAGAGAAGCCTACCAATTTTACAGACAATCTTATCAGAGCTGAGATCCTAGATGGCAGACTAGGTAGATATATTCCCTAAACCTCTACCACAAAGATCCAAGAAACCAAACCAAACAGATAAGGACAGTAGTCTTAGAATCCAGAGTTTTAAGAGAAAGGGTAAAGGACACACATACCAGTTAAAGGTAGCTGAACAAAAACAATATAAAGGTGACACATGGTTTGGTAAATTTCTAATTGACCCAGCACAGAGTGGCCATTTTGAATTATTGTAAGCAGCACACTGATGGGTGCAGAAATCAGGTAACCAGGCCCCTTCACTCAGAACTGCACCAGTGTCCTTACCTGTGTCCAGTACCCAAAGAGGTGTGATCCCCCACTTAACTGCACTCCCTCTGAGGAGCTAGAAGTGCAACCCCGTCTACCCACCGCTTCACTACCCTGGAGCCCTGAGGAATACTCCAGTGGGCCAAATGCAAGTCTGCTGCCTCAGACCTCTGTGGAGCATGTACTCTTAGACCACACAGCCTTGGACACAACTCCACTGTCTCCTTCACAGGCCCTGACACTTCCCTTTCTGCCTCTGCACTGAAATTGAACATTCTCCTGAAGCGGACCTTATGTCCCAACACTTAATGGTGCTGATCTTCAACTACTCCACACCCAAGGGCGTGTTTAGTGAACTCCATGCTCCCGTTGCTTCTTAAAGTGGTCCCAGCACAGCCATATGTGGATACCAGAATTTATTCTAGCACTGCGCCATTTTTTTAAATGTCTTCTCTTATTTCGTAGGCTCCCCCTCTCACCCTTTTCCTCTACATTTTTCTGTGTCTTCCCCACTCCTTTTGTTCTTTTCCCGTCACTTGGGATCCCACAGCCCTAAGCAACCATATCCACTACACCTGCTCACTGGCCTACTGGGTGAGTTCCATCATCTGCTTCAGCATCAATTGATTGATGACTGACATCAACCAGCATCCATCCATCCT
The DNA here is from genome assembly GCA_004026705.1 of Nesogale talazaci. Classification (NCBI taxonomy): domain Eukaryota; kingdom Metazoa; phylum Chordata; class Mammalia; order Afrosoricida; family Tenrecidae; genus Nesogale; species Nesogale talazaci. The sequence continues at coordinate 37,376 of PVJH01014918.1, read as the reverse complement.
GTCCTCATCTGTTCCACATAAACACTGAACACAGCTGTCATCCACACTGCAAACCTCTACAAAATCTATCTTGAGAAAGGTGACACACAACCCAATGCTAACACACAGAGTAGCATTGCCACCGAATTATGCTGATATACTAGGAGAATATAAAAGATAAGAGTGTAGGGCTGAGCCCCAGTGGCGTAGTGGTTGTGCGCGGGACTGCGGCACACTGGGACGGAGGTTCAGTTCCAGCAGTGGTGCTGGGCCTCCTACTCCCACCGCCGGAGAGCCGTGATGCCCCCCCCCCAAAAAAAAGTGTAGTAAGCCAACAATCAATCAACAAATAAATGGCAGTTTTGCCCCAGCATCTTTGAGAATACAGAAAACTTAAAGAAACAAAAAAGACAAGATGGCCTAAGCAAGTGAGCAAAGTATGGAACTGCAGGAAGGAAGGATGTTGGCATTAACTGATCAAGAATACAAAAGAATTATATGTAGGATTAGTCAAAAAATTAAGAAAGAGATTAAGGAAAAGAAAAAAGACACCAGTGAAGCCATTGACAAATGAGGGAAAGCAACTCTAGAGTAATTCAAGAAAACAATGCAAGAACAAACTGACATACCAATGGAATAAGAGAAATCATACAAAAATGGTAACTGGAAATTCTGACGCTTAATATTAAAGCTACAGAAATATATAATTTGGAAAGACGAAAGAACAGAATTTTCTCAGTGGAAGACAGAATTAGTTAAATTGAAGATAAAGCTCTTAATTTGGTAGAGGAACAGAACTAAGAATTTAAGATAATGTAGCAAACTTAAAAATACTGTGTGACACCATCAAGAGAAATAATTTAAATGTGATTAGAATTTCAGAGAAAGAAGGAAGGAAGGGAAAAAACCTAAAGATATATCCCTTTGGACAGATAACCAGCAATATCAAACATTTGAGATTAAGACACTTCACAATATCACTGAGAAATCAGCGCACATGTAGCAATATCCAAAATCAAACCTACACCACTAAATTTATGGAACCAAGAAAGGTCAATTTATAAATAATGCAACTACATAAGGAAAAGAATCAAATGGAGTAGTTCCATCATTTCAAAATGGAAAAGTAGGGGCTGAGCCCCGGTGGCATAGTGGTTGTGTGCGAGACTGCGGCCCACAGGGTTGGAGGTTCAAATCCAGCAGCAATTCTCCGGGAGCAAGACTGGACTTCCTACTCCCACCAGGGCAGTGATGCCCCAAAAACAAAACAAAAAACAAAATGGAAAAGTAATCAAGAGGATATGTAGGTAGAATAGACCATCTTAAACTTGGAAGGATAATAACAAATTGTAACCTCAAAGAGAATTAGTAAACCTGACCCAAAAAAGGAACATCATGAAGATCAGAAAACACTGGTGTAGGAGGAACAAAGAAAATGATAAAACTGTTGGCAAGGTGGATTCGGCACACACAGAAGAAATACATGGAAGAGAGAAATCCATGAATGCAGTGACAAAGGCTGGCAAAATAGCAACAGTAAATTCATGTCTATCAGTGATTACTGTGTAAATGTCCTAGTGAAGAGAGGCAGAAGGGGTCAGAGAACAACCCAGCAGTGTGCTCGCTCCAAGGGCACCCCTGCCTGCAATCCACAGCAAAAATGGGCCCCAAACAAAAGATTTAAAGAAAACATATCAAGCAATTAGCAAGCAAAATACAGCAGAAATGGCCATATTAATCTCCAATAAAATAACCTTCCGGCAGAAACCACTGATTAAAGGGTCAGTACAACAAAAAGACAGCTATTATATTTATACATCAAATTAAAAAGCCCCCAAATACACAAATCAAACATGAACAATTCATCTAAGTAAGCTGTTATATGCCACTTTCAGCAACAGGATAACTAGAAAGAAACACAAGGTGAAAGGTGATCAAGCAACACAGTCAACCATCTTGACCTACAAACGTACAATACACCGCCCAGCAACAGCATGATATATGTACATTCTTTTCCATTACTCATAGAACATTCTATAAAATAGACAATATGCTAAGCCACAAAGCAAGCCTTAATTTTTAAGATGTCAGAATGTTACAAAGCAGCTTCTCAGGTCACAATATTTTAAAATTATGAATTTTACAATAAGAAACAGGAAGATCGAGATGATTAAATAAAATAAAGAATGCTGAATAACATCCTGCTTAAAAACTACTGGGTAAATAGAAGAAATAACATGAATCTATTGTTAGCCCTTAACCAGATCCCAAATTCTGTCCCAGTAGAATTGTGAATAATGTCTTTTATGTGAGAATTAAATGTTCTGTATAGATTTGTTATTTTCTTTAATTGTCAAAATTATGCATTCTTTAACCTTTCCATGGAAATCTTTAGTTTCATATAAATCCAAAGACAAAATTAATCATTTGTGGTTCTTAAAATAGGAATATTTTTTACAGACAATTTTTTTTACTGACAAAGAATGGCAAGTTTTTTGGCTTGTTATAATTCCAAAAGTTCTTAAAATGAAAATGATTTTATCCAAAGAAAGAAACACTAATAACAATAAAAGTTGTTTATTGTTTAACAGTAGAAGTTGCTTTTTTTTGTTTTTTGTTTGTTTTTGTTTTGGGGGCATCACTACCTTGTGGTGGTGAGAGTAGGAGGCCCAGCCTTGCTGCTGGATTTGAACCTCCAACCCAGTGGGCTGCAGTCCCGCGCACAACCACTACGCCACCGGGGCTCAGCCCCAGAAGTTGTTTTTAACATTAAAAGTAGTTTACTAGTAAAGAACAGCATGCTCCTTAAAAATTAGTAACAACTTTTATTATTATTAGTGTCTAAGGAGCACCTGCTGTTCTTTACCACAATTAAAGATCAACTTTAATGTTAAGGGTGGTAAGCGTAAACTTTAAATTATATTTTCTACACATACAAAAAAGAGGCATGTTTGTTTATTTGAAATAGAAAATAACTAGGTTAGCTTCTGTTTTGCTGCTATTGAAATAGAGTGTATTTTTTTTTCTTTTTTTTCCGCCCAGTGATTTTACTGGAGGCTCTTACAGCTCTTATAACATTCAATTTATCATTTGCATCAAGCATGTTTGTACACATATTACCATATTCATTTCAAAATATTTTCCACTTGATTCCTTGGTATAAGCACCTCCTTCCCCTTCCCTCCTTTTTTTAATGAATAATTTTATTGGAGGCTCATACAACTCCCATCGCGATCCATACATACATCAATTGTATGCAGGCCCGCTACCCTAACTGACCCAAGGCCTATTGGGTTCAGGATGAAGAAACGGGGTCAAGAACACAACCACACCATGGCAAAGCACTAGGAATGTGCAACAGAGCGTGGAGTTCCAGATGGAGTGTCCAGGATGTGGCACCCCATCCGACTCAACCAGGGGACACTCCTGGAGGTCAACAACAGACCTTGAACTTTATAGAGTGTATTTTTGACTTTGTGATTTACTTGTCCTTTATCGAAACCAAGCAAACCCACTGCCATTGCCTTGACTCTGACTCATAATTAATGACCTTAAGGACAGAGTAGAACTGCACCTCTGGGTTTCCAAAGTTTTAGATCTTGTTTTTAAATTAATTTATTATGGGGGCTTTAAGTCTTTACAGGAGTAGATAGGCTCATTCTGAAGAGTGCCTGTAGGTTCAAACTACCAACCTTGTGATTCACAGCCCCATGAGCAACCTGTTACGTGTCCTTGGTCTACAGCAGTTGAAGATAACTGTAGAGAGTAGTCAGAATGGTTTCAGTTGATTGACAATTCGAATATATTACTATCCAGAGAAAATAAAACTTATCTGTGCAATGTAAATTCTTATTTGGGATATTACATGGAGCATGGTATTTTACTCAATAATCTGATTTTGCTTTATTGCTTATTTTCTTCGCCAGGATGTGAATCAACAAGCAACAGAAAGACAGAATAACACAGGAAGTCATCGAAGATAACCTTGGAAGTACTGAATGCAGGAAAATAAGAATAATGGATCTCAAGTTCAACAACTCCAGGAAACACATTTCTATCACTGTCCCATCCACAACCCAAACGATGTCACCGCATATCAAGTCAATAGATGACATCGTGGTACTTGGCATAAATCTCAGCAAATTTAGCAAACTTACTCAATTTTTCATATGTGTTGCTGGAGTTTTTGTATTTTACCTAATTTATGGTTACTTACAGGTAAAAGAAAAAGTCATTTGTTTATAGTAATTTGATGTCACTATGGACCACATTTTGAGCATTTATTGATATTTTCCCATGATATTTTTATTTGTTTCAGTTTAGAAATATTGTCTTCATGTAATAGTAAAAGGCTTACTAAAAGTAAGCTTAGAACAAGAACAAAAATTTCAAAGTATTTTTATTTCCAGTATGTATATATATTCCAGTTGCTGTGCATAGGAGCAGAGAAAAATTGAAAAATTAGAATATGGACCTAAGAATTTTCATTTATTTAACAAAATATAATAGTGAAGCAATGTATTTGTTTGAAAAGATTCAAATAATGATTTAAGTATTAATTGAGAACTTAATTGTCTAATAGAGTTGAATGACAGCATAAAAGTCATATTTCAGTTCACACTTGATTTTTGGAATGTAATAGTTTAAGGTCTTTTGTGAAAATATATCAGGATATATTTTTAAAATTTTTTAAGCTATTAACATTTAATAATAATAATATCTATTCCCTCCCCACCACTTCTTTTTTTTTTGATGTACCTTTTCTATTTTATTTCCTGTTACCTTTTCTTGCAATCTAACTTATCCTTTATTTTTCCATAGCATTTACCTGTGCAAAAAAATTTGCAAATTTGTCTCACATATGCTTTTTATGTATTCCTCAGTATTTATATGTTAGCATATTGCAAATTACTCTTTTCATTTGCTTTCAGAGAGAAAATGTAAAAAGAAACTATAAGGAGGTAGAATTGTGACTTCATTTCTTACCTTACAAGAAGTCTAGAGATTATTGGTGTAAAGCAAATGAAAGTATGAATTAAAAGTCTTTATAATAACTTGATTTTCCCATTAGAAGATAATTTAAAATTAGAAATACCACAACAAATGACAATCGAAGTAAATTGTGTCAAAATTGACATTTCTTGTCGAGAAACATTTTCCTCCCTTCAAGAAAACATTATTAAATAGTACAGGATCAAAGTGCAGTTGTAAAGGAAGAGAGTTGGACATTTACTGTGCAAATAGCACTATTTTTTATTGGATTACTGATAAGAGATTTTAATGTCTAATTTCTTTCAAAATTACAAAATTCATTAGCAATTATTATTGTGTAATATTGCCCCTTTTCATGCGTGAAAACATTCCTACCATCTCCCGGGTATGTTACTATTAAAGCAGTTCAGGGAGAACAACGTGCGTTGTGTAATGAGTAAGTTCTGTATAGTTGACCGCTTTATCTCAATGCCAAAGTGCTCAAAGTTCAACAGAACCTGTGAAAGCCGGACCTTGTCCCAAAAGGAAAATGCATCTCTTTCCACTCTTAGAGAGCAATAGGAAGATGGTGCGATTGCACCCTGGCAGAGGTGGAAAACGGGAAGACCCCAAACACAGTAGGTCGGCTGAGTTCTGGTTCTCTCAGGTCTCTGTGTTTTCACCCTGAGGGTGAGTGGGTTTAAAAAATGAGTGAAAAAGTTCCTTTTCCAGTCCCAGTTGCCATCCATGCTGTCACAGTATTACTTTCCTCCTGAAGACTTACGGAAATTACATTGGCTGACCTTTGGGGAAGAGGTTTCTGGGTATGCTTGAACCTCCAACCTTCCCTTTAGCAGATGAATTCACCTTTTATACCATCCAAGCACAAGTTTGATTTCAATTAAGCCAGAAAATATAATTTTTAAATTAAGGATTGATTATAAATGAGTAATATTAACAGTAGCTACAACTATTACATTGTTTAGTCACTCCCTTTACAATGAGAATTGCTATATAAAGAGAAACAAGGAGAACAAATGTTACTTCCTGGCTATCCTTGACCCCTTTGTTTTTTCATTCTGGGGTTTTTTTTAGAAGTCATTCTTAATGTCCTTAAAAGTTGACATAACAAAGTTAACCAACTCAACCAGAGGTCACACACAGGTTGGAGAACTCTGTGAAACAGTTCTCTGTAAGCATGGCATGGCAGTTCTATAGAGAAAGGATCTATTTCCTGGCTTTGGTCTCTGAGACTTGGTGCCCTGCTTTCATGTTTTTGTTGGAATGGGATTTATTGTCTCGTTTATAGAAATGTATTGTGAGAAAAGTCGTTTTCCTCTTGAACTTTAACAGTATTCATGTATCTTTTAACAGGAATTAATATTTTCAGTGGAGGGTTTTAAGTCCTATGGCTGGTACCTTACATTAGTGCAGTTTGGGTTTTACTCCATATTTGGTCTAATAGAACTTCAGCTTATTAAGGACAAAAGGAGAAGGTATGTGGTTTGTATTTTTTTTTTAATGTTTTGGCATACAGGGGTCATTATGCATGGTTTACATTTCCCATGATCAAAACACATAACCCAAAAATTTTTATTAGCAAAGTAAATTTATCGAGTATATGTAAAATAAAAAGCAGTTTACTTAAGTACTGAAAAAAAAAATGAGGTTTTTCTCTGTGTAATTTCACCAAAAAATAAAGAATATAATTTACGCTCAATTTATAGAGAGATGTACCTTCTTGAAACACAAAAATAAGCTTGGTTTCCTTAATTGCACCAAAATTTGTGATTCTTGGGCTGAGCCCTGGTAGCATATGTGATTGAGTGTGAGACTGTGGCCCACAGGCTTGGCGGTTCAAATCCAGCAGCAGCTCTCAGGAGCAGCACTCGGTAGTGCCCACAACCACCAGAGGCAGTGATGCCCCCCCCCAAAAAAAATTTTTTTTTAATCTGTGATTCTTGAAAGATTTAAATGTTATACCAAAGTAGGGTCTATTGAGATATCGGTACTTTTTATAGATCTTTTTAAATTGTGTAGCTAATGATTTATTTTGTAGGAAATATTCTAGCAAGTATGGTCATGTTTATGATGTACATTAACTAAGTGTACATTCTTAGATATTAGAAGAACAAATTTAGTAACATTTCTTTTTATCATAACCAAAAGAACTCCTTTGTTATTATTATCTCATAGTTTAACAACCACCTAGATATAAGAAATACCTTTAATTAATTTAATGAAATATAGAATAGTATGCAATAAAAACCAGTGTGTTTTAAATGGAGAGTAGTTAGATACTTTAATACAATCCTAGAAAATGTAAGAAGTGTCGTTATTCTCATATCACACCTTAATATGTAAATTGTAATGTGCAAATATTGTGCTACTTAAGTTGATATATATTGAATTATAATGCTGAGATTTTGTCTTCACATCGACATAAATGTTTAAAAAACTTTTAATGAAAATAAACTTTTTATAGCTATTTTTGAAACAAAAAGCATAAAACGGCTTTGTATATGAAATTAATTGTGAAATTTAAAAAGTATTTAATGTTGTTACTTGTCGGTACTGCTAATAAAGTATTAAAGCAGTGACAGTAAAAATGTTTGACTCTGAGGTAACCTTCCTGATTTTCACAATCTAAACAATTTAGCCACAAGTGATAGAGTAGGAAGTAACTACTCTATCGGCCATGACAGAAATCTGTGGGATTGTGAAGACTCATTACTCGTTCCGTGGTGCCCCTTGAGATGCCCCAGGGCTCAAAGTCAGTGAAAAATCCATCCGTATGTTGGGAGGGGCCAGGAGAAGATTAGATTACCATGGCTTCTTAGTCTTTACTTTGGGTTTATATGAATCTAAACACAAGGATTCCATATGTTTACGTGAGGATGTAAAGATTGAAGAAAGACTGGGGAAATAACAATCGGAAAAGCCTATCAAGCAAAAAGTGATAACAGAGAATACATCTTCTGTTAAAATTTCAAAAAGAAACACCTACCTATCATCCAAAGGAGAGAAGGAACTGGCCTAAGCTGTTTATCTCAATTTGAACGACATGACCATACATAGTTAGAAATAAGATCATTTATGTTTGATTTAGATATAGCTGAAGACTTAAAATAAATAAAATAATGAATCAGAAACTTTTTATTCCAAGGCACATTCAAACTTAATTTCTTTAAGTTTTAGAGTAGGTTGTACATTGACCCCGAGTCAGAACCAACCAACTGGCGACTAGTAAGAAGAGCAAGCAATGAAAGTACTTCCAATCACAGAAGTTTCTCAACTTACTTTTTTGCAAAATCTCTTAAGATTTTGTTAAACTAAACCTTGTCCTTTGTTACCAAGGCATTGTGTATAGTCACCATCATATAAATATTAGAGTATCCCCCACCCCTCCTTCCCGTGGTTAAATTGCTTTTAAAATGAGTTGTGCAATGACATTTAGTTCTAGTGTTCCCTTCCCACCTGAAATCCCCTTTCCCTCCCTATCGCCCACCTCTGCATTCCCTATAATCCCTTGTATCAAGTATTCTCATTATGGATCCACTCCTCCTGTGCTTCACAGTTAGGAAACCCAACATAAAACAAAGAAAATTGCACAAAGATGGTAAGGCTAAAACAATAATATAAAGACAAAAATATAAATTGTTGCAAATACCACAACTGAAAGAATGTAGAACTCAGAGTCAGTAAATATGGGTTTAGTTCTTGGTACTGCCTCTTCGTGGTTCTGTAAAATCTTAAGAGAGGTCTTAGTTTTATTTTGAAGATCAAATGTGATAAAGTTCATAGAAATATAAGAATCCCAAAAGTGAAATGATGGAATCTAATGTCTTTATTTTACCATGGAGGTAAAAACAGGCCATGAGTCATGTGGAGATTTTCTTGTACTCATGGAAATCTGCTTTTGGGACTGGAACCTTTGAATGTAGGTCTCAGTTTTTCTCCGGATTTCTCGCTGTAAACAGTAGCTGTAGAGTCCCTGGCTACTGATAGCAGCCCCATATACGCCAGAGTAGAACTGTGATCCGTGGGGTCTCAGCTGCTGGTGTTGCAAAGGTAGGTTGCAGATATTTCTTTGAGGTCCCCATAAGTAGCCTTGAAGCTTCAGCCTTTGGGTTAAGCCTTTGGGTTGATAGCCTTGAACCTTCAGCCTTTGGGTTAAGCCTTTGGGTTGATAGCCTTGAACCTTCAGCCTTTGGGTTAAGCCTTTGGGTTGATAGCCTTCTATTAATCAGATGATCCTTCTTTGTTACTTTCCTGTCTTCGATTTGTATTACCTATCAATATGTCAACTTATCAATGCGGAAACCAATATATGACTTGGGAAAGCGGTGGGGTTCTTCTTACCCTGCACTATTCCACCGAAATGTGAACCCAGTGCACAGCATTCAGATGAGTTAGTGTACCCTGATGCATAGAGGCACGTCAGACAGGGATTACTTACCGCCTGCTTTCTTGGTAGTTAAATAGCAATGGTCTCAAAATGAAATGCAAGTGTAAAGATGTATTCAGATTGAATTTTCCCAGTGAGTTATTTTATCTTCTATCTACTCCTACATGAAGAAACTAGGTTGACGCTATTTGAATTTCAGCACAATGCTCCAGCAGACATTAGATCTAAGTGTGCTGCATACTCAGATGAAGTGACTAGTGCTCCGTTGTATTAGTCACACCAATATTCAGAATCATCATGATGGACCGTTAAGTCTTGTGTCGAGGTGAGCAAATGATCCCAATAATGGCTTAAAAATCATAGAGCTGTCAAATGAAGGGTCTCTCTTTGGACCTCCAGATAGATGCACGAAGAAGACTTGGAGCTCTGAGTCCCCTTGTGATTTGTTGCATGCAACAAACCTACATTTCTAAACCACATTGATGATTTCTAGAAAAATTCTGCTCAGTTATTCTAACAGAATGCTCAGGTGGATTTTTCCTAATGCTAGATGAACAACATTAGGAAACAACATTTTCAGAGTCCCACTTACCATTACAGAGACTAGTATTTATAGTCCCCTTAAAGGTCATCAAAATAGTATTTGCAGCTAGGTCTACTGTTTAAAAAAACTTTCTAGCAAACATTTATACCTTTAGGGAGAATTTGAGTAACTCATATATCACTTTTCTCAGTGGAGAATTCTCATTCATGATAGACATGGGTGTTTTTAATATGAAAGTAAATGATTACCTTTATCAACCTTTTGTAATATAATAACTAACAATTCTTACCACTAAATCTGGAAAAGTTAATGTGAAATTAGAAAAATAATTAGGTATTTGCATATAATAAACATGCTCTTGAAATAGTATGAATTTGGTTCCAAAATGAAGATTTTAAAATTGTCTTTTACAGAATACCAGGAAAAACCTACATGATAATAGCTTTTCTAACTGTGGGTACTATGGGGTTATCAAACACTTCCTTGGGCTACCTGAATTATCCTACCCAAGTCATCTTCAAATGCTGCAAATTGATTCCTGTTATGCTAGGAGGAGTTTTTATTCAAGGTATTGTAATGATACATTTTCATACTGTTTGAAACTTAGTAAGACCTGTTATGATATCTAGCATTAGGAAAAACATTAAGCTTTTAAATAATTGAGTATTCTGAACATAAAAATTCTGAATAATGTATAAAAATAAAATATTTTAACACATACTTCTGTGACATGCATTACTATCTGAATTCAATAGTCAGAATCATCATTAATAATTTTTTTTCATAATCTCAGAATCTACTACATTTCCAAAAAATAATATATTCTCATTTTGACGGTTCACCTCAGAAGTACCTGGAAAGCTCCCTTTTCCAGTTCTTCTACTTTCTGGGTAGCCTTTCTGTATTTCATTAAAATGGGCAATTCTCATATAGAAATAAAGATTATTCTGAGCAGAAGTAATATTTTATCAAACTTACTAGATTACTGACTTCTTAAAGAGCCCACTTGCAAGCTGTGTGCAAATATGTATAAAAGAGAATAAGAGAAATAAAGTAATGGAGCCTCTCTATGTTCATATTATTTGTCATGCAAAATATTCATGCATACGAACTGTGTGTGTTCTATGTTTCCTAGAGTTCTTACACAACCTGATTTCCTGTTAAACACCTTCCCAATTTATGTATGTTAAAATAAAAAGTGTATATTTCAGCTGCTTCACATATAACTTCAGGGTAATTGTTCACATAGGAGAAATATTGATTCTAGCATTTATAAAAGTTACTCCTGAGCAACCAAACTGGGCACACATTTCTGGAAAATGATAAGCTGTATGATTTCACTTTTTAAATGTGGCTTGCAGTAAATTGACATCCTAGGTCAATCAGTTCTACTCTTTGCAGTCTTGTATCATTAGTCTGGTTATTTTGGAAACTGAGAAAATAATGTTGTCCTATCCGAAAGTAGGAGGAGCACTAATTTCCATTATTCTTGCTACCAGTTTCTTAAAAGTGGGATATTTACTCACTTGTAACTCATGTGAAGGGCTTCACAGAGTTTGTGGGAGAATGGAATTGAAAGATAATGAAATTTTTCCACATACTTTTCAAAGCCCCTCATAAGCTACGTAATGAGGGGTGCTGCCTCAGTGACTTGTTATTAGTTCTTCAGGTATTTGTGACCTTAGCTGTGAAAATCGATACCTATTTTGCCAGGTCCAGTGTAAGGATAGAAACTGCTAGGTGGATTTACTCTGTCTTCATGGCTGTGTTCTCTACAGGAAAGCGATACAACGTTGTAGATGTGTCTGCTGCAGTGTGTATGAGTCTTGGCCTAATATGGTTCACCCTGGCCGACAGCACAATTGCACCAAATTTCAACCTGACGGGTAAGTAATTTCTTTCTATTCACCGGCGACGTTTTGGTTTAGAGAAGGGAATTTAATTGATGATAGGACATTGTGATTCTGAGATCTAACTTAAAGCTTTCAGGCTTCCCCTATAAATGTAGTAAAAAATATCACTGCTCTGGCAATGCCATAATTGTATTTTAATATTCTTGCATTTTAATATGAAAAAAGACCATTTAGATTGTTTGCCAAGTCAAAATCTTGAGTTTTCAAATATATGTATAATAGTTATGAGTTAAGTTGGAAAAGTATGTATGAATTATAGAGGAATCAGTAGCGATGTTTCTGTTGTTTGAAAGCTGAAACATGCACATTTCCTTGCTAGCTGTTTTACCTGAAGAGGGAGCATCTTGCTGTAGAATGGAAGTACCGTATATACTTGAGTATTAGCTGATCCAAATAGCAACCGAGGTACCAGTTTTACCACAAAAACTGCATTTAAAATTGGAGAACTGAAGAACTCAGCATATATACAAGTATATATGGTACTTAAAGCTTCCTGCTGAAATAATTCTCTCCATAGGAAAAGCACTTCATGTGACTCAAACTTAGATTTTTCAAAAGCAGATTTGATACTATACTATATTTAAAATAAGGAACTCATTGCCATAGAGACTAGATTTTTTTTTGTTATATATCCAGTATTCTTTGTCACTCTTAAAGTTTCGAAAGTTAAAGTTTACTCACAAGATTTTCTTAATCAGTAATCCCCTAAGCTGTCAGAAATATTTAAAATATCACACTGGAATGTCTACTGTAACTTAAATACTCATCTTTTCTGGCTTTTCTGGGTGAATTTTTAAAAAGAATTAGAACCCTTTAATGCTGTGGAATACAAGGGGATACCCCCATCCCCCCCCAAAAAAAACCAAATATTTTTTCAAAGCTATATATATAATTTTTTTTAACAAAACAACCTTATTCCCTTCAAACTGTTCTCCATTACACTTAACACATTTGTCAAATTGCAATTCCATTCTCGGAAACATTTTCCAATCTCATGTTCGGATGGCTGACAGCACCTCTCTTGTTTTTTTTTTTCACATCCTCTATATCATCAAATCTCTGTCCTTTCATGTCCCTTTTCATTCGAAGTCGCATGGAGCAAGGTCCAGGTGAGGAAGGTGCTTGGTGCAAGAAAGTCACACTGCCTTTTGCCAAAGACTGTCCCAGCAAGAAGAGCAAGTACATGAGCAAGTGGCATTGTCATGGTGGCAAAAACAGCCCCCCATCTGCCACAAATCAGGCCATTTATTGTCACTCACTGCTATGCAATCTTTTCAGAACCTCTACATAAAAGCTTAATTAGCAGTCTGACTCATAAGAGTTGACATTTTTGTCTGTTCAGGAAGTGGAGAAGTAACCTGGTCAGCAGCCGACACTTTTTGAAGTGAGAAAATCAGTTGTGCACTTGAGTGTTTCCCATAAGCTGTGGTCAGCATCACAACAGTTTCTGGGGCATTTTTTCTGAACAGGAAACAGCATTTCACAGCTGCATGCTCTTCTCCTTAATCGGCCATTACAAAAATCGAATTTGAGTGAAACTTTTATTTAAAAATTCCATGTGACTAGAGAGAACCTTCTCAGGAGATGCCTCTGAGTGCACTAACTCCGAGTGAGTTGCTCGATGCTCGCCTAGTGGGTAAAAATGCACACTATGAAAGCTCCACTCCACATAGCTCAATTCAGAGGATTTTTTGGTGATACCTCCTTGCATATCACCTATGAGCACAACCTTTAAGAACATATGATCTAAAGAAAAATTGACAATAGAGAAGGTTATTTAAATAAGCAAATGAAGCTTTGAATATATAAAGTGTATACACTAGTTACTTTTTAAAATAAGTAGTCCCCAGTAACCAACTCCCCTTAGGATGTGGGATGTGGGTATTTTGATATTGTTAGAACATTTTTGAATAACCTTTCAGGGCCTTCAGTAAAGCATATTTTATTCTTTTGAGAATCAAGTCAATATCTAAAACAAAGCTCTCTGAATCAAGTTTGATTAATAAAATGTGTAACTTGATAATAAGCATACATTAGGCAAGAAATATTTACATTTAAGGATAAGCATAGAGATACAAAAAGTCTCAGTGGGGATAGCTGCATTATGTGTACTTTTCTCCTTACCCATGATTGTTTTCACATTAAAAATACAGTCACATGAAAATGCTTCCTTCATCTCTAACCAAAGCCTCATGACTGGTGCCCAGGCACCCCATACACTTTAAGTGGATTGCTTCTCAAGGAAGTGTAAGAAGTACAGGTTATATAAACAAATCTAGGAATTAACCCACACTTGGACCTCTTACTGAAATTATGAAATATTGTCTAACCTGTTAAAAACTGTGAAATGCCAGAATAAGTTTTGTGAAGGCAGTGTTAACTGTTTGAAGCAATTTGGTTCAATAAAGTCACTTATCAGTTCCAACTCCTAGTGGCTCCTTGTCAAATCAAGCACAGGGTAGCCTTGTGTCACCCTCACAATTACTGTGTTTGATCCCACTGTTGTAGTCACTATGCCAGTTCCTCTTGGTCTTATTTCACTGGCCTCCTGCTTTACCACGCATGCGGTCTTTACTAGACCATGGTCCCTCCCGACAAGGTCAGGTGAAGTACCTGAAACAGACATGCCACCCTTTCTTCTAAGGAGCATCTGGGCTGCACTCCCTCTAAGACATTAGTTTGTGCTTTTGCAGTCTGTAGTACTTTCTGTATTCTTTGTCAACACCATAATTTAAATGTCTTAATTCTTTAGTGACATTTTTGCCTCTTCTGAAAGTTTCAGTGACTAACCCATATTCGAATGTAACCCCTCTCCGAGTGTCTTCTGTACTCATTGGCTACGATATTTATTAGTAGGTAGTCTTTGACATGATACTTCACATAGAGCAACATTCGTTCATTTTATTTGTAGTAATTTTCTATTTGGGGGGTACTTTTTTTACTGTTAATCTGTTTTATTATCATCACCTATAATAACATGTGAGTGTTAGAGTTGCTTATAGGTAAGAAAATAAGACTACTCAACTTCTGATAAGATGTACTATAAGATGTATTCTGTAAGATATACTATATATACTGTAAGATATATACTGAAAGGCATATTCCTTTTAAACCTTGATTATAGTTCATGAACTCGAATAAGGATTTTTTTTTCTTATGCCTTCTGAAGGTGTGATCCTTATTTCCCTGGCATTATGTGCAGATGCTGTCATTGGAAACGTCCAAGAAAAAGCTATGAAGCTGCATAATGCTTCTAATTCAGAAATGGTAACTATGTCAGTGTTTTCTCTTTACATTTAACAGACTGAAACATAATAGTAGACTTATTTCATTAAATTATATGGTCCTGAATACATGCATTTCATTTTTCAAGGATTATCACTTTCACAGTAAGAGTAATACATTTAAACATTATGTAAAATAATGCCAAGTGAATTTAACTCTTCCCCAAAACTAACTGCTGTCAGGTCAGTTCCAATTGACCTGAATAGAGTAGAATAGAGTAGAACAGTCCCTGTTTCCAGAGTTGAAATTTTTATAATAGCAGACTCCACATCTTTCTCTTAGAGAAAAATTAAGAGGTTCAAACTATCAGTCTTCTTGTTTGCAGCCAAACAATGTAACCATAGCTACCAGGAGTCCTCAAATCATCCCCCTAATCAGAAATTATAATAGAATTTTTTTTATTCTCATTACTTTACAGATATTTTTGAATGTAAAAAAACTATTTGTTACATCATATCCCATTTCTCTTTTGTACACAGATAAATTCAAAAAACATTATTACTGGGATTCTAGTTCAAAAAAACACATTTCAACATCTCTGCCGTCAGTGGATGACTGCAGTTCTCTGAGGAATACACTTATCGCAGTCTCTTTGGGGCGCCTTCTACAAAGAAAGTCTAATGAAAGCAAGGACTGCCCATTGGAGTCTGCTGAGCGAGTTAGGTCACAGAGAGGCCCAATGAGGTCACCTTGAACTCAACACAGAACATTTGTGGGGGACTATTATGAAGAAATTTTAAGGAAACGGAAAACGGCATTGGTTATATAAAAGTCTGGAGAGTTAGGCCAAGGGAGCTTTTCCCATCCTGACAATAGACCTGTTCTTAGGGCATTTCTATTCAGGTATATTCCTATTGAGCTGTTCTATTCCTGCTCCAGGACTAGCCCAGGAAATGTCACTGAGAAATCACTACGCTGCCCAACCACCCTGGTTTTGCCGCTTTGGACTTTTCTTTGTGCCCTAAACTGGAAGGGGATCCAAAGGGGACGTGATTTGAGTCCCTGAGAATGCTGACACTGTCATTTTGACATGGTGTATATCAGAGCTCAGAGTTCTTCAGAGAATGGTTAAGAGATGGAAACACCCAATTTCAAAATGTGAAAGAGAGGAGAGGATATATCGGTGGGCAATAACTTCACATTGTTATATTTTTATGTAACAAAAGTTTCTGTAATTTTACACCAATACATGGTGATATTTTCTCATATTTGGTATTATTTTCTACTTAGAATTTAAATATTGTTGATGTGATCCAGATTACATATCTTAATTTTAGAGCTTCAGGTTTCATATGCTTCTTGAAACGACTTTCCCACTTTGTCTTAATTTTTATAGTGTCTCTGTTAGTTTGGGTTGACTAGAAAAACAAATCCAAGGACACTGATGTGTGTAAGAGAGAGGGTTGTATCAAAAAAGTAATTGTATGTTTAGAAAACATCCCAGCTCAGTCCAGATCAAGTTCGTAAGTCCAATACTAGTTCATTAATCACTCTTCATACTCATGCAATCACGTGCCATGATGCAGAATGCAGGAAGATCACAGGCCAGTGATTGCAAAAACTTAGGGATCCAATGGTGGGGGCGCATCTCCGGGGCTCTGGCAGCCATCAGCCTGGCTCTGTGTGGCTTGTCCTCAGGGAGTTGAAGTAGAGAGAGAGAGTGGTCTGCCTCCCAGAAGGAAGGAGAGGAAGTTTCCAGGATCCTCAGGAGAAAGCCAGGTCCACAAGGAGGCATCCGAAGGCTCTGACCTGATTTTACAGGCTAGACTCCACTCCTTCATTCTTAATACCCTCAAATTGACAGGAAATTATGTGACTACCACAGTGTCCTTTTTAATTGAATATCTTATTTCATCCAAAAGTTTTGTGTACTATAAAATGAACTCAGGATTTTTATAAATCTTTTTTTTACCTCCCCCCTCAAAAAAGTTATGGAATAATCCTTTTCCTAAGTTCCCTTAAATATTTTTCTGTTGTATTATATTGCCGGGCATGGAAGAAGCTCTGGTGGCACAGTGGGTTATCAGCTGGTCTGAGGTAGAAAGGCAAGGTCATCTTCCTTCCTCAAGATCCATAGCCTTGAGAACGCAATGAAACCACTTCTCCTTTGCTCTAAAGAGTGACTCTGGATCAAACTTGACCCGACTCACTGACGTGATGGCTGTGCGTTGGGGTTTCCGATGTGGGGTTAGGCTTTTGTCATTGTGAGTTTGTATCTCTACTGTGGAGTGACTGCAACTGTGCATTATGTTTACCAGCTGGGAGCTGCGCTGTTGTTCCTTTCCTTTTTTAGACTACTGCTGCCAGTACTCAGTCTAAGGATTCTTAATTCCAAGCAAACAAGAAATCCTATCGATAGGTGATTAGGATTGCATTGCATTATAAATTAATTGGAAAAGTATGTCAATGCACTTGATTAGTTCAGTTCAATAATAATGTGCCACTTTCCTTCCATCCAGTGTTTTGTTGTTTGATGTTGCATATCATTTAAAGTTTTTCTCATATACAGTGAACACAATGAAATTTATTCTAAGGTGATTAATCTTTTTGCTGTTGTCTATAAATTACATCTTTATTTTAGCAGTAAATATTCCACCTGATTGGTATGAAAATTACTATATATGGTTTAGGGTGTTTTTTAAACATTAATTTGTAACCAATTACTCTGCTTAACAGATTGAGAAAATCACATTAAGGATATAATGTGAATTCCTTTCTCTGGCTTTCTCAGCACAGAGTGGGTTAGCTTTAACCTCAAACCCACTGCAATTAACTGATTTCTGACTCATAATAACCCAATATAGGGTCTGGGAGGCTATAAACCATAGGGAAGTAGATAGCTTGATCTTTCCGCCATGAATCAGCTAGTGGCTTTGAACCACTGACTGCGCTAGTAGTCCAGTGGATCCAGTGGCTGTACTTATTCAACACGGGATTCTCATTGTAGTCCTGCACTGTAGTAAATGATGAGGAGGTGGACGCCTATGACCACACCTGACTCCCCTGATGCCACAAGCAGTGATCAGATGAGCCTCCGTGCTCCATCCTTCTTTAATTACTCTGACACCAACCATCACCCCTGAGCCACTTTACAGTTGATACTGGGTTTGATAATTTATTGCATTGGCCACACAGAACTCACAGATAATTAGGGAATTTACCACAAATTAGGACTCACAAACAGTAGGTCACAGTCGTTGATCTTAGCCAGAAACCTAAGCTCTCTCCAGCCTCTTGGCCATGTTGTAACTAGTCGCTCTCTGGATCCAAGCCTCTCGGCCACATGGCCCCTGGGCCTTTGCCTTTTACTCTGTCCCACCATTCCATCATCTCAGGCCAAATGAAGAAAAGGTTCTTATACTCTCTGCACTAGTCCTCAGAGTCTCTGCACCACAGCCTCTGATGGATCTGGTATTCCTGGCCTCCAGCACTTCAGACAGATCTTGAATGTGCTCTTTGAAGAGCCTGGGGAAGTTGCTGCTTCACACACAGATAAGTAACTCAACCTCATAGCCAGGAGGATGGTAATGAAAACTGACCAATTCTCTCTCTTAGTATTCTGCGTGCCTGATTTGTGAAGTTCCACTAAATCATTTGGTACGACGTAGACTTTTGAGTATAAAAACCATATTAAGAAATGTCAGTCCACTACACTACTTAACCCAGAAACAAACCCATTGCCATCAAGTTGATTCAAACTCACATTGGCCCTGTCTCAGCAGCCCCGTGCCTAACCCACAGCACTGCCAGACCCCTTCCACCAATAATATTGGGATATAAATTTGATCAACAACCTTATTACTCAGTCGCCACTTCTTCTAAGATGAAGGAACATCAAGCGAGAATAAGGAAGTAAATTTTCTAACTGTAATAGGACTTACTGGGTGATTAAAACAATAGCCATAGGAATAAAATCATCTCCATTTACATCCTTTCTTACTATCTCTGTCATTTAGGAACCATTACACTTATACTGCAAGTTTTAATTTCTTCATCTGAAAATTAGAGAATGGCAATTGAGAGTATGTGTCTCATAGCCTAAGAAATAAATGGAATAATCCATACAGACATGATACATAATAGCCATGGAGATGATATAGTTATGGTTATGACACACTGTGTATAATATGTATAATAAACCTGGGTAGAAAGATTGATAGGACAGTAGGGAAATTAAGAAATTGATATATGTTACTCATTTTCAGTATACTTTAATATCTTTAGCAAATTTCATGTTTATTTTTTAATGTTTAATAGTACCTTTCAGAGTTGCTTTCTATATTCAACTTCTTACCATGATTGAACCATTGACTTGTATGATTGATGAATTGTATGCCCAAAAAGTTATATTTTCTCTGTATATATTGAACTCTTATCAGTGAAAACTGGTTTAAATTTTAATAAGTAAGATGGAATTAAATGAGCGGTTATGTTGTATGTAAAATAAGGTATAGGTTTATAGTCGGGCCAACCCTCATTTTCAGAATGTTATAGCCTATTAAGAGATAGATGTCACTTAAAAAAAAAACTATAACATTGATTTCTGACTGGAAAAAAAAACACGATTTTACAGACTTAATTTATCTAATTGAGCCAGAAATTAAAAATGCTTAATTGTCTACCTTTTGTTTGATTGCCTTTTTTCCATTTATTTTGATCTGCTCTAGGTTCTCTATTCATATTCAATAGGGTTTGTGTACATTTTACTAGGATTGACGTGCACTAGTGGATTACGCCCTGCAGTAGCATTTTGTTCAAAGGTAAACACTAATCACTTTTTTCTTTATATAAACATCTTTTATTAAGGAGTGTTTCTAATTTCTCTTGTTCAAAAGCCTGTTTTTGATATAATTTGATAACTCTTTGAATATATGTAGATCAGAAGTACATTAAAAATGAAATGACTTATACATAAATGTATTTTACCCTTTTAAGTTAATTTATAAACTTCATAATGTTCAAGTTGGGGATTCTTAATTTAATCATTTTTCTATTAAATAAGAACTAAATAAGAATTCTTGCCTGGCTGCATTGTTGAACGACTTATTATTGCCGAAGAAGTTGATTAAAATCTGTAGTTTTATTTGTAATACCTCAGGGTTTATTTTGCAGTGTTTGCAACTAATGCTTGTTATATTTTTATGATTTGTTGCAGAATCCAGTTCGAACCTACAGTTATGCCTTCCTTTTTTCCCTCACGGGGTATTTTGGAATATCCTTTGTTCTGGCTTTGATAAAAATGTTTGGAGCTCTTCTTGCTGTAACAGGTAAGAGTGATTTATTTGCTAGGATATGAAGTATCACTTATGCTTTTCTCCAAAATTCTTTTCCAAAATATAATGGCAACATCTACTCATCATAACTCAAAAGTGTTATAGTCTGCCAAGGTATTTTTTGGCTAATGGTATTTCTTTAATATTGGAACAGAAATTGGATTTGACTTTAATTCTCTGTTTTAAAGGTTAATTTTAAAATGAAATGTGTACTTCTATTTAGTATGCTAATCACTAAACGTATGCCATAGAAGTGTACAAATACTGCACTATTTGGATTCTCAATAGTAACTTTTAAATGCATTAAAATAAATTGATATTAAAAGACTGAAAAACGACCTTAGTTTAATCTTACTGTGTAATTTGTAATTCCCATTTTGTTGTCTTAAAAGTTTGAGCCATATTTTAAACAAAACATTCTATGTAACAACTAAATTAGTTTCTCAGTCCACCTATACTTCTTGTGTACTTTCTCGGTGCAGGAACTTTTGCAAGGCACTTTGTGTAAAGAAAATGTTCTGTGCTCAGCTTTGGAGACATATGCAGTCTTACTGGGGGAACAGGAAATGGTGTGCTACCCCTGTGACAGATATGCCGGGACGCTCCCTGTGGGGAGAACCCCAAGGCCCAGCTTGGAGAGCAGGGCGTCCTGACAGGAAGAAAGCAGCAGTGGGTGTCAGAGCGTGTCGTACTCAGGCAGCCTGCCTGTGAGCACCTGTGCCAGGACAGTCAGTCTGAGGCTTTAGTTTTCTCTTGGAAAGAAATAAGATGAGAGCCAGGAGTCTTTATTAGAGAACACTAGTACACTTCTCTGTTGAACGCTGTAGACTTCACTTATGTAGTACTTACATAGGTTAATAATTTCCCAGATTTACACCTGTCATGATTTGAGGGGAGCACCACAATCTAAGTTAAGTCAATGAATGAGTCTATTTTTTTATGAGAGCAGATTTGCTTCCTAACGTTCTCCTTTATTTGCTCATTTGTAACTCTGCTTTTTTAAAGTTTGTGTGTCTCATGGTAATAAACTCAAAAAAACTCCCTGCCAGTGAGTCAGTGCTGATGCACAGTGAACCCCTGTAGTGTTTATTGGGGTAGAAAGGCCAGTCTGTCTCCCCAGGAGCTGTTGGGGTTTCAAACTGCCCACCCTGCAGATGGCAGCTCAACAAGTAACGTCTATGCCATCGGGGGATCTTCCTGAATGGTGAGAAGGGCCTTTCACTAGAGACCAAGCCATTGCAGTCTTGTAGGTCAGCTTGTGCTGTCAGGTAAAAACACACATTCATACGCTTGATGTCTTACAAGGTTTATAATATCACGATGTTCAGAGAGGGCCTGTGCCAGTCAATAAGACATATTTACTTCATTCTGTGGATTAATATAGAAGCCCTGATGTTCCACTGTTGAAGTGTTAAGGTGCTAACCAAAAGACCAGTAGTTCCAACCCATCAGGTGCTCTGTGGGAGAGAGATGCAGCAGTCTGGTTTAGTGAAGACTGCAGCCCTAGCCACCCTGTGGGACAACATGGGATTTGCTTATGGTGGTGAGGAGGCCTGGTGGTGCAGTGGGTTAAGTGTTGGACTGCTTACTGGAACATCCTCCCTTTGAACCCACTGTTCACCCCCCTGAAGAAAGATGAAGCAGTCTGATCCCATAAAGATTCATACCCTTGGGACCCTGGGGGGCTCGTCTACTCTGTCCTGCCGGGGTCACTGTTAGTCAGACCAACCCAACAGCAATGAGTTTGATTGGTGTTGGTGGGTAGTGTAAAGAAATGTGAGCGAGAGTCCTTGTCCTAGAGGGACAGACAGATTTGCTTTTACTTCATATGAAAGAAATCCAGAGATGATAAATAATAGCAGTAATAATAACCACTTAATACATGTGGAATGTATATTTTGAACTAAATATCATTCAACCACCTATCCCATTTTATACCTAGGTAAAGTGAGATGCAGTGAGATCAAGTCATTCACTAGCCAGCTACTTAGTTGCAAGGCCAGGATTGAAGCCAAGGCAGTTTGGCTGTAGACTTGTGCTCCTAATCCCGTGTTCCATGCCTCCTGGCTGCTGTAGTGGTAACTAGTCTTCAGCATGCAGGCTGTTTCTCTCTGCTCAGCTCTAACTCTGTGTTGCCCATGGTCCACAATGTCAGAGATCCAGAGAGCACGTCCTCCAAAGACGAAGTGAGAGAAGGGGAAGGGCACAGCTTTACCTGTAGGCTCCAGGTAAGGCTGCTCCCTAAAAAGCACGCCAACACACCACACCAGGATGTGGAGACTGGCGGGCATGCTAAAACTTGGGGTCCTTTTACTAACAGGATAGTTACTGGGGGCATACTAAGTTACATGTTGAGCTGCTAACCACAGTTTTAGGGAGAAAGAGGAGTCTTTCTGTTCCCATACAGGTGTAAAAATACACAGATACAATTCTCCTCTGCCCTATAGTATTGCTTTGTCAAAATCAACTCACTGGCAGTGGGGTTTGCAGTGTTTTCACTCAAGCAAGATGAGAAATAGATACTGGTAATCAGACTGGCAAGTTTCCAAAACACCTTCATGTGTTGTTCTTTCGCTGAGTAGTGTGTGTTGCCCTCCGGTCAGTCCCATGTGTGCCAGGTAACAATGCGCACCCCAGGACTTTCTGGCTGTGACCTTTGGGAAGGAGCTTGTCAGGAAGGTTGCTGCATACTAGTCCAGTGCTTAACCGTTTGTCTCACCTAGGGACTCTGTGCACAGAGTATTAAGAACCAGGAACAAAATAAGTCATGGGATATAAGGATGCATGTGTCAAGGAAGCATGTAAATTGTGGGAGTGCAAAGACGGCAAGTTGTAGCACAAGGGCTCTGAGGCAGATACAGACAGAGCTCTGTTCTCTGGGACTAAGGAAGGGGTTTCAGGCACACCACGCCAGGGACATGCTGGTTGCGAGGTGAGCTAAAACTCGGTGATTTTCAAGGTGATACGGAAAGAATTGTCAGTAGACAGATAGTTAAGATTATAAATATTACTCAGTTTTAACTAGACAAGCACAGTAAGATAGTAGCATATCTTAGATTATTTTCTAAAAATAACCCCTGCTCCACCTCATCATTTCCTTCCCTGGAAAGCCACACCTTTCCTGGCTTCTCATGCTAATCTCACACTAAGTCAGCCTCGGGAAGAGATGGGATGCCTGCCTCCTGTTCGGGCTTCTCAAAGGGCTTCTTGCAGTTGTACTTTAACTTTTAACATTACTTCCTGTCTCTCCCCCACTAGACTGTACAGCCCACTGTAGTAGCAGGAATACTGCTTTTTCTTTGCTTGCCGTTGTTTTCTTGGCACCTCTCATAGGTCCTAGCGCGTTATCAGCTCTGTAAATGCTTGTTGATATGTGGATTCTCAGATGGTGCTAAATAATACACGTGTTCTAAGACAAACTTTTTCCCCCACACAGTGACAACAGGAAGAAAAGCAATGACCATTGTACTTTCATTCATGTTCTTTGCTAAACCATTCTCATTTCAGTAAGTACTTTTTAATTCACTAAGAGTGTTGTCAGTTTCTAGATACTGTGTTTTACATTTCCTCTCAATAGACTTAACTTCATAGGCTAGACACACCACATCATACTGCATAGATAGACATACTTCAAATAGATTTTCTCTCAATAGACTTACTTCAACTCTTAAGTGTTTCCATTTTTTTCAGTAAATCTGTTCATTTTTAATTTTGCAAACACTGTGTTCTTTTTCTTTTCCTGTGATGCTTTAGGAAGAATCTAGGGCCATCTCTACTGAAAGGCCTGCTGCTATTTTAGAAATGCATACAATTTTCCATTTTAAATTGATCATTTTGTACACTTAAATTGCTTAACCAGAGCCCAGTTCAAATGTGGTCATATTGCTCATCACAGTGCACTTGTGCTATGTGCACACCGCCAAGATCGAGAGGCTGCTCCCTGCCCTTGTACACGTGTGTAAATGCAGATAAAGCATGCCTCAGACAGATGGTGGGCTTAGTCCCAGCTCCCACCCGTAAAGCAAGGACTGCAATACAGTGAATCATAAAAGCTCAGCGATTTCACGACTTGTGATGCTGAAGGGTAAACGCAAGCCTTTTCCACCTGTCGTGACCTAACTACAAATTCAACCTAAGACACACTTAGGATTGGATCTCATTCATAACCGGGGGCCGGCCTGTATGTGAAAATACATGCTGCGGCTAGTAAGTAGCTTATATCCTGTTTCTTTTCACAAAGGAATTGAGATATTTGATAAGATATTTAGCAAGTCGTGCCTTAAAAAATTGTTTGTTCTGACTTTCTGTGACACTCTTTGCTGTTGTCTTTACAGGCTGGCATTTGTTAACATTTAAATGCATATTGATCAGGAGTGGAAAAGATTCAAACCTAGAAATTGCAAAGTGTATGAATTTAAATATAGTCAGCATAACTCTCTAACCATGTACTATTAGTTTGCTGTTTGTTTTCTGTAAATTGAGTTTTTCCTTCTGCAGGTGTTAGGCTTACATTATAGTATTCTACAAAATTTCCTTTGCTTTTTAGGGGTGAACTTTTATCCCTTTATTTTCTACATTACTGGAATGTCAGTGTATTTGCATTTCCAAGCTGGCCAATAATAAATTTACATAGTCAATGTTTTAAGTATACTCAGTAGTCTTTGGGTAGTAGATGGCTTCCTAATCTCTTACCTACAAAGAGAAAGTGAAAATGATCCCCATTTTGTTTTTTCAAATCGTGTGTGTGTGTGTGTGTGTGTGTGTATACACACGCTCACACAATATAACAGGTATGGAATTTTGTCTACTCCAAGATAGTATTTTTATTTTAGTACTACTATTGTTGGCCTCCAAAGTAGCAAGAGTTTATTTTTATGATAGAATTACTATAATTTATAGCCAAAATATGTAATTAACAAATTGTTATTACAATATTAATAATATTCTTATTTCTCTTATTTAAAATAATCTTATTTAAAATAATCTCTTATTTCTTTCCTTTAGGTACGTATGGTCTGGTCTGTTAGTTGTTCTTGGTATATTTCTCAATGTCTACAGCAAAAATATGGACAAAATAAGGCTACCATTAATACAAAGTCCGAGAAACAAATCAGTGGATGAAAGAAAGTCAAGGACGTTGGCACAAACTGTATAGGCAATGAGTGATTCAAACTGTTCAAATTAGACTCTTACGGGAACAGTCTACTAATCAACTTCACAGAGGGACTCTTGTAAAGACCAAAGCATCCAAAAGGCACGCTGTCTGTGACGGCGTAGCTGATACCAACTTTGGTAGGCAATGATTCTCTGATTTGACAAATACTGTTTTCCATTTGGGTTTGATATGAGCAGCCATTCTGTTAACAGTTCCCTTGAGAATGAGGTCTGCATCCTGCTTATATGGATATTCTGGCAAAGCGAGTTCCCAAACCTACATCCAAACCTTCGTCCTTTGACCTCTGGTCCTTGAGATGGGAGCCAGCAGCCTGCCATTTGACCTGCAGGTTTCTAAATTCGTCACTGCTGACAGCCCTGTGAACCAACAGCCTGTGGTTTGACTAACTGATTTGGGCTTTATCAGCCCTTTCAACCAGAGAGGAGAAGCTGCCAGTCTGACGCCTGACCCATGGATTTGAGATTTGCCAGCCTCCACAGTTCTGTGAGCCATCCCCTTGAGAGAACACATACCCCCACTCTGTCGCCTCCATTTGTACACATATATATCCCTTACAGCTTTTGTTCCTCTGGAGAGCCCAGTTTATGATAGTATCCATCTATATAGATGGATTAAACATGGTGGAAATTTTGTGATAACAGCCTTTTCTCCAGGACATTGTGACTGTTTGACCTTGGAAGCCACCAAGAAAGCCACTGTCTAGCACACACCTTAAGAATAAAATGTCAATATGAAGGACCAAAATTCTTAGCTGTTTAAGGAGAGTTTTTATTGAAAATGGACCATGTTGCAAGACTAATTGGATATCAATATGACATACCAAAGAAACTGATGCACAGTAACAGATTATTTTAACTTCATTCCATGTTGGTGGTGGTATTTATATTGATTCTCTGTTATAAGAGTAAAATGATTATTTAAAGTCTGGAGAGAATACACTCAATATAAATAAAATTTAAATTGATTTTTAAAAGAATGTGTTAATATTATTATATAGAGGGAAGTGAAAAATGCAAGTAAGCTAAATATATTTTCCTTTCATAATTTAAATGTACTCTTTAGAGAAAACGTGCTTAAAGTCTTATGTTGGATATGGACTGTGGGCAATACTAAAATCAGTCATTGCACTGTAGCACGTAAGTATCGCTAACAAGAATGTGCATCAAAGATCTACTATAAAGAATGCCATGAATTTTTAAATTGATGTGGAAGTATTTGATGTCTTAAAATTGTTATAAAATAATAATGAAATTATCATAGTCTTATTTCTCTTAGGAGTGAGGTTTAATCTTACAGCCTAAAAGTGAAGGATAAATTTAAGAAGCACAAGTAAATACAGTAAATATGAACATCTACTTGTCCAGTTTTGTGTCTAAAACACTACAGATTACCCCCCCTTTTCCCTTTTTTCAATTTTAATAAATCATCTTATTGGGGGCTCTTACAACTCATATAACAATCCATGTATCATTTGTATCAAGCACATTCGTACATATGCTGCCATCAACATTTCCAAAATATTTTCTTTTTGCTTGAGCCCTTGATGTCAGCTCCTCTTTTTTCACCCTCCCTTCCCCACCCTCACACCTTGTTAACCCTTGATAATTTACAAATTATTTTTATTTTCATATCTTACACAACCTCCTGTCTCTCTTTACCCACGTTTCTTCTGTTGTTCATCCCCCTGGGCATGGTGCTGGTGGTTGTACATCCATCGTTGTGCTTAGTTCCCCATTTCTCCCCCTTTTCCCCAACCTTCCCCTTACCTTCTTAGTGCCTTTACTCTCATTATTTGCCCTGAGGGGTTTATGTGTCCGGATTCTGTGTCTCAAGAGCTCTTACCTGTACCAGTGTACATGGTCTGCTCTAGCCAGATTTGTAAGACAGAACCGGAGCCATGATGGTGGGAAGGAGGAAGCACTGAAGAACTAGAGGGATGTTGCGTGTGCTCATTGCTCTTTTGCGCCCTGCCTGACTGGGCCTTTCCTGTGACCCTTCTGGGAGGGATTGTTCAGTTGTCTACAGATGTCTGACACCTCCCCCCCGTTTGAATCTAAACGGTTGTTTGTTGGCGTCTTGTGATACCTGACCCCAGGAACACTTTGTGACCCCATAGTTAGTGTGCTGCCATGGGGGCTTTGTTGCTTCTCTGCCAGCTGGCTGGTTGTTTAACTTCAAGCTTTTCAGACCCCAGACGCCATGTCTTGTAATAACCGGGCCCCATCAGCTTTCTCCCCACATTAGTTTATGCACTTTTTGTCTTCAGCGATCACGACGGAATGGTGAACATCATAGAATTGGCCTCTTTCTTACCACTGGTTATTGGAAGCCTTCTGTTTATTTTTTAATCATAGTACTTAGTTCCAGTATAAGTAATATTTGTTAAAAATAACTTACAAATCTCCATCTTAACTATTCTGGAGATAAAAGGAAGAAATTACTTTCTCGATCTTTGATAAATAAAGCCGTATCATTTTGACTGCTGATACGTGTTCTGACTCTTTACCATGGTCTGCTCTTACCAACCCCTCCCTCCACTCCATCCCTCATGACAGGTCAGCGTTGTTTAAAAATCTGCCTGCCAGTGAGGGAGTAGTACAAGGACCATGTTACTACCTCTGAGGAAGAAGAGTCCAGCTCCGTATCTGCCCAAGGACAAGTCCTTTGAGGGAAAGGTCACAGGACAAGTCCTTTGAGGGAAAGGTCACACCTGCCTCCACCCTACAACCTTCTTTAGCCTTTTATGACACCAGCTGTATCTCCGTGGCACTCTGTTTCCCACAGGTTTCAGTAAACTGTTGCAGGGACCAGACAGAATTCATAGACAATACTCCTCATTACAAAGGTTTATTAGGGAAGTTAGCACATCGTAATTCAAGAGCAGAGAACATTGAGAATTCATGTTGTCTTCAGTGCCTCTTTTCAGCCATGCTGGCAGGCATGTCTCTGGTCCTTCACCTCTCAGTCATGTAGTCCCTGGGCTTCTGCCCTGCTCAGTCAATTGTCACAAGGCTCCTTTAGTACTCCGATCACTGTCCAGAGGTCACTCCATTCTGGAAGCCAGTCTCTAACCCAAAGGCTTTGCTCAGCTTTGTTCTGTAAGCCTGGAAACATCAGGTCCTCAAAGTTTTCTTTGTCCCCTGGCCACACAGCAAGATGAGCAGCTCTTCCACGACTGGTTGTCTGTTGCTGGCCGTGGGACTCCTGCTCAATTTATACCTCCAGGAATGACAGAACTGACCACATACTCAGCATTACCCCTATCGAGCCATTTGGTGGGAGTTAAAAAACCTAGACAGAAAAGTCATACCAATGTATTTCACCTTCCTATAGTCAGTCTTCCCCTTTATGCCTTTTTAGGAATCTGCCATTACATAAAGGCAAATTTCACCTTATTTTATCCATGGAGCGGTCTTTAGCAAACACTCTGAACTACTAAAACATTGGCATACTTTGTTCTAGAAATAAGCAATATAAATAACAAAATAAGCAATATAAATAACAATAGTTGCAATAATATATGTGTGTATTAGTTGCCAGGCAATTTTATCAAGTGTTTGACATGATAAACATTGCTAATCTATCTTCTATGAGGGTAATTAATACTAACCTTATTTACAGATGAAGATGGGTCCAGGATTATTAGATGGTTTTTCCTTGCTTAACAAGGGCATATCAGAACTGTTCGCCAAGCTGTATCAGTTCTAGAATCTGTATTCCTAATCTCTATCTTAAGTAGGCATGATTGCTCAGGATCACATTTCCTTATAATACAGAATACTGGGTTAAACATTTACAGGCTTAACAGACAACTGCCATAGGATAGCACCAGGCTCCAAACCCTGTTCCATCCTGTATCAAAGCGTAATTTCTGCCCCATGTGCCTCACTATGAACACTTCCGCGCTACCATAATTCAAAATAACAAGATTGTCGAAAATTTTTCAGTTAAAAAAAGGGGGGGGACACTAATGAGTAGTCAAAAATTTTATTGGGACACTGATTAAACTCAGATAGTTTTGTTCCTTTTAAGTTTTTAAACAGTATACAAATAAAGATTGCTTCTTCAGCTTGGTTCACACTAAGTACCTTTGCTCTAGTAAGTACTAGATTAATGAGAGAATGATCTTCAAAGAATGCCAATAGGCCATAAAAGATACTATATAGTTGATACTATGAATTTTACCAGGATGTGCCCTTTTGGCATGTTCTGTACTCAGACTCACTGCCGTCCACATGTAGCGACCCTGTAGGACAGGCTTTCTTTGCAGGAGCAGAAAACTTTATCATTCTCCCACAGAACAGCTAATGGTTTCGAACTGCTCACCTTGCATTCATTAGCCCAATATGTAACCTCTACACTGCCAGGTCTCCTTTTTGCCTAGTAGTGAAACAAAATGATGTTCACAGCAGACGAATTCAGCCGACTCTGGTGGATCAGTATTCTCCATAAGGGATTATACTTGTTGACAATTGTTATTAAGTAGTAACATGCTCTAGGCTGTTACACTTACATTTTCCCAAGAAATTCTTATTGTAAGCCCACTTTCCAATCTTGATTCCTCCTTGGCCAGAACACAGAATCCTATAAAAATATGAATAAAGAGTATAACTTAGCGCAATCAATGACAAATTTATGCAGTACACTATTCTATTTGCTCTTTGCAGATTAGACATCATTCTGGAACTTGTGTGTGTTTCTTTGCTATCCATATGATCAGTTTTCTTTATCATGCATTTGAGCATCTATATTTCCTGTGTCCCTTGTTTGGGCTTTTCATTTGTATCTACTGGGTGTCTTTGTGCTTGCCCTTGGAGTCAACTTCCTTAGCCTTTTGTACCAAGTAGAGAATCCCTGACTTAACTACTCTTTTTATTTCAACATCAATGCATCATCCATTGTGAGCCAGGAATGATGCTGATGCGAGGAATGCAAAAACTAATAATATACAGCCTCAGTCTTAGGAAACTCCCAAGCTAAAGAAAATTTGCTATCATCACTGTAGAAATACAGATGCCAGTTTTCTTCTAGTCATAAGTTATCTTAGTAACTTTAGACTTTCAAAATAATATTTCCCTACTGTGGCACAGTTTATAAAACTTTAATGTGCCTATAAAACACCTGAGGGTACTGTGAAAACATTTTCATTCAGCGTGGGCTTTGATAGGAGCTGGAGATTCTTCTCCAACCACCACCCAGGGGCTGCTGCTGCAGGTGTTCCATGAATGGCACTTGAGTGACCAGGTGTTGCTGTAAAAACCTTGGGGGTTTTTTAAATTTAAACATTTTTTATAAGGGTTTAATATGTAAAACTTACAAAGAACTCATAACTCCACCAGAAACGTCAATGTAATAAAAAAGCGAAGTACTTAAATAGACATTTCATCCAGGAAGATATAAAGATCATGCAGGTAAAGTGGTTTACCATAACATACATACCACTTGAGCCTCACGAAGATATCTCTTATGAGAAAGACAGATACTAACATGTTGGAAGGAGTGTGGAGAATTCAGAAGCCACATCCACTGCTTAAGGGAATGCACAATGCTTTAAGTTGCTGCTGTGCAGAATATGTCCCAGCAGTTACAATTCTAAAAACCTCGAAAGCAGGTGCTCTCACAGATATCTATACGTCCGTTTATATTGCAGCACTGCTCTTAATAACCAGTAGGTGGAAAACAAGCAAATACAATAAAACTCATGAGCAATATTTTAGAAGTTATAAGATGCTATGGAATAATTCATTTTCATATACTACAACAATCCCACATTTTTTCATAGAAGTCATATAAGAAAATCCTATCAATATTCTATGCAAGATTTTGTTATTCCTTGTGTAGATATTGTTTTCACTCACATAACAACTTGCCAATAAAAATACTGATACTTTGGAAATCACAAAATAAGAGTGGCATAATTTGGAGAAGATCAGAGTGTTTTGTTGCTATCTTTTCCCAAGTTTTCTTGATTTAAAATTCACATATATTTCTAGTTAATTTGCATTTTAAAAAGTTACATATGCATCATTACAATCTGCTCTAATGCACCTCCCCCCTTCCTGTGTTCACTATATGCTCAATGCCTCTCAACCTCTATATATCTACTCTTTCTGTGCCCATAAACTGGGAAACAGCAGAAAGACTAAAAAACAGGTAAAATGAGAAAGAAAATACCCCGAGCAATATTAGCATGGGCGAGAGAAAATTTACGTCAGAACAAGCAAGAAACAGGTAAGCTAGAACTAACTGAGGATGGGTGAAGAAAGAGGTCAACTGATCAGGAAGCATATTATCCTGTAGTTCCATCCATCATAATCAAGTTTGCAATAATATCTGTCTGATATTACAGCAGTTCATGTCCCTCGACTGGCCAGAGAGGATCTGCCAGTCTTGATCCAGATAGATACTATCCACAGTTTTCTACAAATTGAGTGTTCACATGTTCCGATACTTTTCACTATATTTGGATATTGATATTTTCCATCTTTGGGTCATATAGGCTGGTGTGCTTCTTCCATGTGTACGTAGTTCATTCCTCACTTAGATGGCTGCTTGTTGGGATAAAAGCCTTTAAGACCCCAGACACAATTCCAATTGATAGCTGAGCACCATCTGCTTTCTTCACCACACTTTGCTGTAGCACCCATATCTTCAAGGGCCGCTTTAGGAGGGCCGGCTTAGAGCAGGGCTGTGAGGTAAGAACTAACTGCTCTTGGACTGGGGCTAGAATTGAGTCAGAGTCCAGAATGCATTCAGATGGATTTTTTTTTCGCTGTCATTGCCTCTTAAATGATCTGAATAATTTTTGCCCGGTTTCTTTCTGTTTTATTTTCAGACTTCCCATTCTGTTTTGTCAGGCCCTGTCCCTTGGAGAGTTCCTGGTTTATATGAAGAGAATTCTTTAATCATTGATGTTTGAAAGATTTAATATTTATCCCTTTCTCCCTACATTTTACCTTTTTAAAAAAAATCACAGAAGTACAATTAAACCCATAATGCTCTAGCAGTCACGGTCTGTTATTTTAATTTCATGGCATGTTGTTAGAATGCTTTTGATAGCATTTTGTGGTGATGCTGTGAAAAATGTTCGCTTGAATGATTGCTGCTCCAGAAGTAACTGGGTAACGGCCGAGGGAGGTGAAAAAACACCCTGGTGGCAGTAGTTAAGGACTCCGTTGCTAAGGCAAGGGCATTGATTTGAACCTGCCAGCTACACCAGCAGAAAATGTGGCAGTCTGCCTCTGGAAAGATTTCAGCCTCAAAACCCTTGGGGGGCAGCTCCTTGTCCTATTGGGCCCATTGGGTCACAGAATCAGAATCAACCAGGCAACTGCACATTTGGCTTGGTTTGATTTGTTTTGATTTAGTTTGGTGGAGATAAACCTTAACACTTTGGGAATTCTTTTGAGATTTTAATCACAAAATGTGTTGGGTTTTTTTTAATTAATGATTATAATCCTGGCATGCCACCCCAGATTTCTAAACACAATGTGATTATTTTAGTCAATAGCATTGACAAGATTTACATAGATAAAAAATAAGTTTTAAAAGGATAGTTATGATAAGTAACAATAAAAATGAGATTTGGGGAGATATTTCTCATTGTAGACCCTAGCTCCTGTTTTGTTTTCAGGAGGGAATGGCTGATCAATTCCCGTATGTGCTGGGGTTTCAAAAACTTTGTACAAAAATTCCATTTTCTCACAAACGTTTTGAAAGCCCCATGTAGTGTTTCAAATCTGACTCAACAGTGTATGAACACTAAGAAATTGATCTTTTGTATGCACTGAAGCAATTCACTGTATTAATCTCAATTATTTATTTCAAATGGCATTTTTAATCATTTTATTGGGGTTTCATACATCACTTATCACAATACATACATACATACATACATACATACATAGACTGGATCAAGCTCCTTTGCTTGCCTTCTGTTTTCCACTTGAGCCCTTGATTTCAGCTTCTCATCCCTTCCCCTCCCCACTCCTCCTGCCCTGCCACCCCTCATTACTTTATAAATTATTATTTTGTCGTATCTTACATTACATTGCCCTCACCCACTCCTCCGGATAGGAGGTTATGTGTAGGTCCTTGTTATTGGCTCCCCTTCTCTACCCTACCTTCCCTCCACTCATCCAGTAACTCCACTCTCACAACTAGTCCTGAGGGGTTCATCTGCCCTAGGTTCCCTGAATTTCCAGTTCCCATTCCCATCTGCACCAGTGTACCTCTACCAGTCCAGCTGGATTTGTAAGGTAGAATTGGGATCATGAGAGTTGTGGGGAGGAAGCCTTCAAGAACTAGAGGAAAGTGGTTTGTTTCATTGTCACTTCACTGCACCCTGGCTGGCCCTCCACCTCCCCGCAATGTCTCTATACATTCCCCACGAATGGGCCTTGGGTCCCCATCGTCGTCTCCTCATTTGTAGTGAGGTGCTTCATGTTCTTTGATGCTTGATACCTGCTCCCTTCTAACTCTCTTGATCACACAGGCTAGTGTACTTCTTCCATATCCATAATACGTGGTGAGAATGTGGGGGGTCTGGTAGGGCTTAAGCAAGTGTAATGTAACTGAGAGGAAGTACTGAAACTCAAATGAAGACTGAGCATGATAGTGGGACAGGAGGAAGATAGAAGGAAATAGAGGAAATAGAAGGCAAAGGACATTTGCAGCGTTCTAAATATAGGCATGTACATACAAAAATATTATTTATGAGGAGGGAGTAAATCTAAGAACATGTATTTATACGTTCAGTAGTAAGGTAACATATGGACCTTGGGCCCTCACCCAGGTGGTCTCTCAATGCAAGAACACTTCGTTCTATGAATCTGGTATTCCATGATGCTCACTGGTCCAATACGATCACTGAAGTAAAATGGGTGTATAAGTAAATGTGGTGAAGAAAGCTGATGGTGCCCAGCTATCAAAAGATATAGCGTTTGAGGTCTTAAAAGTTTGAGGGTAAGCAAGCAGCCATCTACCTGAGGAGCAACAAAGCCCACTAAAAAGGAAGCACACCAGCCTGTGCAGCCATGAAGTGTTGAAAGAATCAGGTGTCAGGCAATAAAGAACAAAAAGCATATCAATATGTGCCCACCCTCCCGATATGACCGCTGAAGACAAGTGGATACAGAGGCAAACAGAGTGGAGAAAGCTGATGGTGCCAAATGATAAAGCATCTGGAGTCTTAAAGGCTTGAAGATAAAAGAGTGGGTGTTTAGCACAGAAACAGAAAAACCTTAATTATTTGGTGTTATGTATATATCACCAGAGGAAATTTGTTAAGGCAGGAAATCTTAGTGTCTCTTGTTATTGGGAAGTATGCTTACGATGCTTGCCCATCCCTGGAAAAAGTGATTCTTAAGTCAGCCGTTAGCCTCCTCAGGGCTCTCTCCACCTAGAGTTTCTACAATTTCTTCACGGTTGCTTTTGGAAGAAGCCAGCAAGCTCACCACCTTTCGGGGGAACCAGGTCTAATCAAAAGGGAAATTCTCCTAGCTTCTTTCTCTCACTGATTTATACCCTCTATAGATGTGCCATTCTAATTCATAAAAACAATACCTTGCTTGACGCTACTTTGATTCTATTTATTTTAGAAATATTGGTTCCCTTACCAGCTTAAAATAGTAAAATTCAAATTTGAATAAGTGTGTGGTCTTTCGTGAATGGAATATCATCCAAACTCACAGCCAGTGCTATCGAGTCACTGTTCACCCACAGAGAAGTTTGCAGCAGAGTGACGCTGCCCTTTGGTTTCAAGGCTGTGTGTGCCTTTGCAGGGGCACACGCTCAGCCTCGTCTTTGTCCCGGGGAGCCACTTGTTAGTTTGAACTGCTGACCTTGCATCCCAGTAGATAGCACACTGGGCCGCATAGTTTTCAGAACTGTGGCAGAAAATTTAATGGAATCAAAACATTTGAACAGAAATTTCGCTTCTATAGTAAGGTCATTTATGTGAGATTGTTTTTAAGTTAATGTGTGCATGATTGTTTCCTATCGGGAAACTGCTTCACGTTGGCTTTGAAATCATACCAATTTGTATCCCTTGTACTTCTGTTGTCTAGTGTACTTGAAGGTAGACCCTCTTTTGTGAAAAGGCAGAAGTGAAAAATAGGTGAGTGATGTGCCTATGGATTTGCCTCAATGATGGCCAAATGGAATCAGAATCCAAGTCCTTTGATTCCTCGTCCTAATGTCCACCATTCCTGAACCTCTGCCCATCCCCTTACTGTGCCAGTCACCTAATGTTTCCCAAAGGATTGAGGACGATCATCCTTCCCTGGGCTATTCAAATTGAATGGGACTTTTCGAGGAAGAATCATTGTGGATAATTCTGCCGCACTTAACTACACCCATCCAAAGAGATTGGCCTTTTCAACCAGACTACAGGAA
Source organism: Nesogale talazaci (assembly GCA_004026705.1). Classification (NCBI taxonomy): domain Eukaryota; kingdom Metazoa; phylum Chordata; class Mammalia; order Afrosoricida; family Tenrecidae; genus Nesogale; species Nesogale talazaci. The sequence continues at coordinate 1,432 of PVJH01014918.1, read as the reverse complement.
GGCGGCATATATAGTGGTGGAAGAAAGAGGGATTTTCAACCTGATATTCCTGATCAGCTAAATCCACCCGTTCCCTAGTAGACTGGTGTATTTCACAACAGACATTTAGTCTACCGGGAGGTGATGGAACCCAATGGGGCTGGGGGGAAATAGAACCAAAGGACAAAGCAGGAAGCAGGCTCTGAGTTTCTGTAGAAAAGTACTGGGCAAGGATCCACAGCAAGTGTCACAGAAGAGTCATCACCAAAAATAAATTATGAGTTAATGACAGACGGAGGCACCATAGTCGGGGGAGAAACAAAGGGTATCTAGTTTATTAAACTATGATTTCTAGGATTCTTTTTCTGCAACAACAAGAAAGTCAAGTGAGACTGAATTAAAACTAGGTGGTTATTGAAGGTGACTACAATGGAAAACTCTTAAATTGGGACTATAAAAGCTATATCACTTGTTAAAATTTTCATGATGCCACAGTCAGCAGTTGGAATGCATCAGATGAGTCTTTCAGCTTTCATAGAGAGAGTATGCATCAAAAATGGCTTGCTGGTGGTGGGAATAGTTTGGTTTGAGCACAATAGTTGGAAACATTACCAGTATTTTTAAAAATGAGGTCATAGAATTGGGAATGAATACTCCAAATTATTGTCAGGAATGTGTAAAGGTTTATTCCTAAATTGAGCTTTTACTGGTTTCATTCACAATGTAGACAATAGAATGATTAAAAGCACCTTCACAATAAATTTTAGCTTCCTTATGGTTAAAAGCACCCTCACCATAAAATTTAGTTTTCTGTTTTATGAGAGTTGTGTTAATAAATGTTATATAATTTGAAGTGATAATACAAAATTCAAATTATGTGACCCTTAGCTTTCTAAGCATACAGTATGCTTAGAAAGTATACAATAAGAGTATGATTTGAGTAACATGCTTCAAATAGGCATGAGTGTTTAAATGAAGTGGCTGTAATACTTCATTACAACTATAAAAACACTTAAATTTTCCTTTAGAGCAGTATACTATCACAAATGGCTCAGTTATTTTCAAAGTGACATTGACACAAGTCCTCACCAATTAATAACTTCATCCAAACTGCCATCAGGAAGTTTTATGCATAACAATCTATGCAGTATTAATGTTCCCCATTTTACCTCTCTGGTTTCTAACATTCATTGCAATGGCTACACCGACCTCACAGACAAAATGCATAATGAAAGAATTCATTAAGAAAGTTAACAAGGTGTAATACCAGTGAGAAATGTTCTGGGTTGAGTTATCAGGCCAGGTTATAAAGTTCTTCCAGGTAGGCTAATAAATGCCAAGGAGGGCATAGTGTTCTGTATCCTCGACTTGAAGAAATTCCACTCAAGGTCTGAGTGTCAGAAAACCCAGATTCCTGAGTTAATACCTGGAGACATTGCACTCAGCAAGCCTC
>PVJH01014917.1:0-55252 GCA_004026705.1 Nesogale talazaci | reverse complement strand
CTTACTAAGCCAAACGTTTAATTGCTATTATTTACTTGGCGGGAAAGATTTATGTTCCACAACTCAAGCAAATCAATACTACATCAATATAGCATCTTAATTTAGAGTTACCTTAGTTAAATGATGGAGAATAACCAAGAAAGTAGCTACACAATATCACCTAATACAATATAGACTGACACATCCTTCCAGAGGACTATGCTTACCCCAAGGGCCAATTTGTCTTTAAGGGAGATCGCCAGTCCCCCCAACTCAGTGACGTAATTATCAGAATAATGTACCATTTAGAGGGGGAGAAAAAAAACAAATGGATGAGTGAAGTAATTTCATTTTTTTCTAAATCATACTCATAGAGCACAACGCAGAGTCAAGAACTTCCACCTCTTTACCTTAAATGATATCTATTCATTTAAATTGATATTCCTGCCAACACCCAATCCCATCACATGTTCAATAATTGGGAATCCCATGATAACAGACTATCGTCTCTATTGCAAAGCTTTATTCAAAGAAGATGTGTGTGCTTCCTTTTCTATTCTGCCACAATTGTTACAGGATGGAGCCAGGCTCTCTGGGTTGTAGATTCAAGCCTACCATGTACCTGCTGATATTTAACGTACCTAGTGCTTGATGTTCCCCAGCTCTGTAAGGCAATAGAAATCACATCCCGAGGTTAGGAAAGGTATGACATATAAAGCACGTAGAGCAATATGAAGCATGTGTTGGCTTCATGAAGATCAAAGGCAGTAATTATGTCTATATTATCTTTATATTAATTTTTTCATTATCACTTTTATTAGTCTTGTCAGACTTGATAGGATAATACTTTGGGGCCTTTAAATATACTATTGTTATAATATGGAACCCTGGTGGTGCTGTCAGGTAAGCATTGCACTGCAAAAACAAGGTTGATGGTTCCAACCAGGAAAGAGATAGATGAGACCATCTGTTCCTGTAAAGATGAACTCTGTTGCAGATTGTTGCCTGGGGTTTGTAGTTTGTCGCCTTTGTAACGGTAAACAGCCCTGGCCTTTGAAGCCTGACTTGCAGCTGTGCTGCCATTCACTTGTTAATTTTGAAGATCACCATATGCTAATTGCCTAAGCTTGCTTGCCCTATAAAACTGGTTTACTTCTCCCAAAGCAAAAAAAAAGAAGAACCCACCCCACCCCAGAAAAGATGTAATTACTGACACAATGTATGTATGTATGTATGTATGTATGCATACGTTATGATTAGAGCTGTATGAGTCCCCAATGAAATGATTTTTCTGTTTTTTTTTTTTTTGGGGGGGGGGCATCACAATAAAATGATTTTTAAGAAAAAAAAAAAGATATACAGTCTTGGAAATGCTGTACAGGTTAGTTTGAGCTATGATCCACTCAATGACAGTGGATTTGTGTGGTTTTGTTATGCTGCTTAATTGATTATAATTGATAGTTTTTTTATTTTCTGTTTGTTAAACCACATTCATTTGAAAAACAGTTATAATTTGTCATCTTACTGTTATCTAAATGTTTCTTAAACTGATAGCATCCTGTCATATGAGTGCCTTTTCACTGTCATGATTTTGTCTTAGGCAGCTATTCACAGGCATTTTACCTTCACCTGGCTTAGTCCCTTAATCTCTTCCTCCTCCTCCTCCCCATGTCTGCTGAATTTCTGTCTTGCTGTGCAGAGTGGTGACAAATGTTCATCTGAATGAGACCACAGACAGATGAAGTCAGATTGAGGAGTTGGCTCTGACTCAAACCTAAAACAGAGAGGCTGAGGGGAAATGACAGTCTTGTAACCAGCGAGCCACCCAGAGTGTCAGCCTTGAAAACATGTAACTAACACTACATCACATGTGCTTTATCTCTTCATTTTGTCATGCTACCTCTGCCAGCTAGCTTAACTGATGATGGTTAGCAATATTGTTTTATTGAGATTTTCTTACGTACAGCTCTGAATGCAATTTTAAATCCTCTTCACACTTACAGATTACAAAATTGCACACTGTCTACATACCAAACCCTAGCTCTGGAGGGGACTGGCAGACTTCACCTCGCTCAGCACCTTCTGAAAGCACTGTGGTTGGGCTGTCTCACAGCAGATGGTATTTCAAACTTTTAAAAAAGACATTCAACCCCCAAACTTTCATATAGGATTGGTGTCTCTCCTTCGTGAAAAGGTTAATGTTAAGCTTCATTTCTATTTCTTGTAAACGCATGCCATTTTTTCTTACTAAAAATCATTAGCCAATTCCCCTGACTAGACCAGTAAGTATAATGACACCTCTATGGCTAAGAAGCAAACTAAATATGGTAAATTAAGTTATATTAACAATTTTGTTCTAAATTCCTTGTTTGGGGTGGGAGAACACTTGATACATCTGGAATCCTGGTGTTGGAAAAGTCCCAGAGTAAAGCCGTTTTAAAGAACTGTCATAGAAGCACTTTGGTTGTTGCAACCCTGTGTAGAGATTCTGAAATGAACAGAAACGCAGTTGGCATATACATCTGGAAGCTTGGGCCTTGCTTGAACATAAATAATGTCATTACGCTATAACAACTTTCTAATAGTTCCATTAAAAATGTATATGGTCAAAAATAGGAAAAGTCACTTTTAATCAAAGCCACAATGGTTGAATACCATATATTTGCAAACATACATTTATGAAATTTACCATCGAACTACATGTTTTAATTATTTTTCTTAGAAGTCTGTCATAATCACAGTTTCTATTAAGATTTGGAGTAAGTTTTCAACTATCAATGGACAAAGATATTGTGTTAGTCTGGGTAAACTAGAAAAACAAATTCATAGACATTCATATGGATATAAGAGTATGGTTTATATACAAGAGGAATGGGACATTGAGAACACATCCCAACCCAGTCCAGTTCAAAGTCATAAGTCCGGTATTTGCCCATATGCTTGAGATCAGTCTATAAAGTCTCCTTCTGACTCACAAAGTCATATGCAAATGGGTGCAGAATTCCGGCACTAGCAGGGATCTCCACGTGACTCCTCGCTTCCAGGGCTCAGGGTCCATCAGCAGCATTCAGTAGTGGCAGAGGCAACTCAGCACTGGCAGGGCTCTCCAGGCAGCTTCTCCAGTCTCAGAAGTCTGGTTCCATCAGGATAAGGCTGTGTGACTTCTCCTCCGGCTCCTCCAGCTTCTTGGATGCTGCCATCTTGTCTTCTCCATAATTCATTATCTTTCAGACTAACTCCCAACAACTAGGGAGATAGCTTTTCATCTTCATGAAGGAAATATTGCAAGATTTCCCAGAAGTCTCCGGAGAAAGCCATGCCCACACAGAGGCCTCATTGTATACTCAATGGCTATCTCCAGATTGACAGGCTAGACTCCACCCCTACATCTCAATCATGAAATTAACATAAGCACATGACCTACACAGATATCTTGTATTTAAATACTAGAAACATCATGCTTAAAATTTGAACATTGCGCACTATCGGGGGTGACCAGTCTTCTGATATACTCACAGCAAGTGTTCAACAGGCAGTTGTGTAGTGATAATTATTATTTATTATAACAACGATATAGAGATCAAGAGAGAGAGAGAAAAGAACAATAGGAGTTATGTTTCATCATACATGCTCACCTCCGTCCTGCTGGTCCACGTGGAGAGAGAGGCTGGAGAGAGAGTGGGGGAAGGGATTACATGAGGAGGGGGAGCTTCCAGCGCTGAGAGGCAGGAGGGAGAGAGACAGACTGGAGCGCGACAGGCTGAAGCCCCCTCTATCCTATGTCCAATCCCTGTATGCCCTCTGGAGCCAAGCCAGGCCCCGAATTACAGGCAAGGACATACGTCACAGGAGAGGGCTGTCTTAAGGGTTATATGGTGATAAGGGGAGTGGTAAGACCAGACCTTGGACATCTGGAGGTAGATAAACAGGTGTCAGGTTAGGAGCCTTTGACCATGGTTCTTGAATCCCTCCCATAAGCTTCAAAGGAACATAGTTTTCATCTTAACAGCCGGGGAGTTAGTTCTGCTATGAGACAACACAATGGTCTCAGATAATTGGGAGCTTCAGGGAGAATAGCTAATTTTACTTCCATAACAAATGTTGGTAAACAGTTTGCTTAATATTTGGCGTATAATAATTGTGGAAAAGTTCTATCTTCATCCCACAGTGCACTTCTCTTGCATCATGCTTTTTTCAAGAATTCTTATGTTGGGATCAAATTGACAAAAGCAACTTGAAGCATTAGATGAAAATCTAGGGGCAGAGAGTTTATATTGTGGAGAATAGAGTAATTTGGAGAAGTATGGTAACCATAGCTGTACAACTTGAAGCATGTAAACAAATCTCACTTTCTGCATTCTCATTGAGATCTGCTGAGATGGTACAATTTTAAAGATCACACCAACTTCAAAAGTGAATATTTCTTTTAGTGTGCATATAAAAATTGTTGAAATTACATATCTTTTGATGTATGAAAGTAACATGTTTTGAAACACATTCAAATAGAATGTTTAAAAGACATTCAAACTAAATAATTTCTCCTTATCTTCTCCTTGTCATTGTTAGGCGCATCAAATCGATTCTGACTCATAAGGACCCTGTATACAACAGAACAAAAGGCCACTGCTCCTGGCCCCTCTTCACAGTTCTTATGCGCAAGCGATGGCTGCAGTCACTGTGCCAGGCCACTTGTAGAGGGTCTTCCTTTTAGTTGCCATCAAGTATGGTAACTTCTTCGGGTCTCTCCTGATAACATGTCCAATGTAGGAGAGAGGAAATCTAGCTATACTACTAGTCAAAAGTATTCTGGTTGTACTTCTTTCAAAAAAAAAAGATTTGCTTGTTCTGTCAGCCTTAGGTATATGTAATGTTTATTTGCTGACACCATATTTCCAATGTGTCCATTCCCCTTTATTGTTCTTATTTACGATCTAGTATATATATGTATGAGGTGAAAATAACATGGCTTTCAATGAGCACACCTTTGTACTCAAAATGATATCTTTGAGATTTTGAGGGGTCTTATTTTGCTAACATTTTAAAGAATTGTGCAGAAGATTTTCCCAGTTCAATATGCTATTTGAATTCTTGACTGCTGTTTCCATGGACACTGACTGTGAAACCTAGTAAAATGAAATCATTAGCAATATCAGTCTTTTCTGATGCTCTTTGTTGTTCCAGATTTGAGGAGTTAAGTTTTCCCTGTGTTGAGGTGTAATTTATGTTAAAGGTTTTAACCTTTGTCAGCAAACCTTGAAGTCCTTTTCATTATCATCAGTCAAGGTATTTCATCTCCGTATAGCTGTTTGTGATTGGCTCTTCCTCCAATTCTGATGTAGTGTGTCAATCATATAATCTATAAAATTAGTTGTTCAATAGAAATATTGAAAATTGTGGAGAAATAACACAACCCTGATATATGCCTTTCTTGATTTTAAGGCACACACGATCTCTTTGTTCTGTTTGAAATACTGAACACAGATTCTTCAACAATGTACAGATTCCATATGAGCACAATTAATTATTCTGGAATTCCCATTCTTCACAATGATAGCCATCATTTTAATTATTCTGGAATTCCTATTCTTCACAATTATAGCCATCATTTGTTATGACCCACACAGTCAAAAGCCCTTGATAGTCAATAAAACATAGACAATCATCTTTCTGGTATTCTCTGCTTTCAGTCAAGATTCATGTGACATCATAAGGATATTCTTTATTCTAAATCTGTCTTAATTTTCTAGCAGTTGCCAGCAATACTGCTATAACTGCTTTTGAATCTTCAGCAAAATTGTACTTGCATGTAAGATTAACTATATCAATAATTTCCCTATTGTTTCAATCAGCTTACTTTGATTTGGGGGGCATCACTGCCCTCTGGTGGTTGTGGGAGCTACCCAGCCTTGCTGCTGCTGAATTTGAACTGCCAAGCCAGTGGGCCACAGCCCACGCTCAACCACTATGCCACCAGGGCTCAGCAATCAGCTTACTTTGAAATGAGCACAAATATTGATTGCTTACAGTGGGTTGGCTAGGACCTATGAGTTATTTGACAGGTGACCAAGTGTTTCCAGTGTCATGTCAATCTTTTGAAATACTAAAAAACTTCTTTAGAATTCACTCTGTTCTTGTAAGATTTTTTTAAGCCAATAACTTTCACTATAAGTTGAACTTCTTCCTTAAATATCATTGGTTGTGCTCATGTTGTAGCTAATGAAATGATTGAATGTCAGCCAGTTTCCACTGGTCTAGTGTATAAGTGGCGTGGAAGTACTCTGTGTATTTCTTCCATCTCCTTTTGCTGCTTCCTGAATCAACCAATATTTTTCCCACAAACCCCTTTAATATTTCAATTCCAGGATTATTTTTTCTTCAGTTGTTTTTTAGCTTGAGCAATGCTGATTCAACTCTCACCTTTTTGTTGTCTAACTCCAGATCTTCGCATATTTCATTATAATACTTGTCTTTGTCTTCTCCAACGGCCTTTGATGTTTTCTGTTTACCCCATCATATTTTCCACTAACTTCGACATCTTTATGTTCAATCAAGTTTCAGAGTCTCTTCTGACATCCACTTCAGTCTTTTCTTTTTCCCCCTTGTCTTCTAAATGACCTTTTACTATCTTCATGTATTATATTCCTGATCCAATCACCAAGGCATTGTTTTTTAACTTCCTCTTTGTATCTATTTCCAATCACCAGTAATTATCAGTGCATCTTTATTGTATGTTCGATCAATTTCATACTATTCTAGAATTTAGCAATTTCATCATCATTTGACTTAGTGGAATGGTATATAAATAGCCATGTGAATAATAGCCAGATGAACTTTTCTCATTGTAGGTATATGGATAAGATTGTATCAGAGATAGTGTGTCATTCAGGTTTGACTTTCTTTTTGATAGTGATTGTGAAGCCATTTCTCTCAAAGTTGTCTTTCTTGGCACTGTATACCATATGGTAGTCCTATTCAAATTGGCCATCTTTCTGCTCCCTAATGACTAAGCTCTTGATCATTAAGACTCCATTCATTTTTTTTTACTTCCACTATACCTAGATTCACAGCTTGTATACTCCACTTACCCAGATTCACAGTTTGCACATTCCATGTTCCTTTTACCAGTAAAGGTTTGGAGTCCTTTCTTCTCCTTTTCACTCATTCCCCATCAGTAAATGAAGGTCTCACAAGGTTTCCTGCAAAGCATGAAAGTTGAGGACAGTTGCAGATGGCAGCTCTTCTCCGTTCCACTGTGAGTGCTTTCTGACCGCAGCCTTCCAGGGGTTCCCACTCTGTCGTACTGTGTCCTGCTGCCATCCATCTTGTTTTCAGTGGCGACTTTTTCAGAAGGAATCTTTTTACTTCTTCTATCTAGTCTCTCTTAGCCTGGAAGTTCTGCTGAAACCTGTCTACGATGGGTGACCATGCAGTTTTCAAATACCTATACCAATTACATAGCTTCCACCATCACAGTAACACACACACCATCAAAATACGACAAACTGACAGACACATGGTGATTAGGTTTTTTTTGCCTCTCCTTAAAATAATAATAATAAAAACCAGTCTAAAATAGAGACTTCTAGAGGAATTTACCGGGCCTATTAAGCTCAAGGACAGGTAGGAGGTTGTAGAGATTGTTTTCAGAGATGCAAAGGGATAATCTTGGCAGATTTTCTCTGAGGATACAGGACCGCCAAAGGTCCTTATTAAATAAACTTTAAGAAAAATGGAAGACTACATTGGTGAGGAAAAAAGCCAAGAAAGTTGTGATCTTTCCCCATTTTTTGTTTTTATTCCCCAAACCCAACAAACATTAAAGAAGAAAGTGATTTGAGTCCGTTGAAGATGTCAAAACTAGCATTTTGGCATGAAAGAGTGTAGACTTCTTTGAGAAAATGCTAGCCATGAAGACACTGTCTTCACAACTCTGCAGACTTTGGTCAATATGTTGAGAAGCAATGTTTTCATAGATTGATATTTTAATAAAGGTTTTCATGGCTTTGTAGCAACCCTTTTAGACTTATATTTGTGGGGAGTGGAGCAGAGCAAGGAGAGAAAAGAGAAGCAAAGTTTGTCTTACACTGAACTTCAAAATTCATATGGGATATATTTATAGTCAATATCATAGTTCTCATGACATGCACTATCTTGTAGAGAATAAAACAGTAATGATGGAATAGAGATTTATGGATTTAGGCTTAAATTTTTTTCACGTTGGTGGAATAGCCTACTTATTCAAATTGTTGTTTATGTTACATCACTAAGATGCTTTTCTTTTCTTTGTTGTTGTTGTTATTTGAGTATTATCTTTTTCCATCCCACCATAGCTGCTTAAGATACATCATGGTGTTGTATAAGGAAATTAAGATTAACTTATCAAAGACATATTCAAATGTTCATATATTCAATTGAACAAACTACTATCCACACACAAGTCTACACTTCCCAAACTCTCCAAACTTTCCAATGAAATTGGATATAATTCCAAACTATCAAATGAAAATGGGCTTGCAAAAAAAAAAAAAGAAAGAAAATGGGCTTGCAGTATTCATTTATTAACTATTCTTCACTAAACCGCAAAGAATCAGAACTCCAGATAACTCTTAGAATTGCCTTTAAAAAAATCACAAATAGGGTTTCTTTCTTTCTTTTTTATTTTTTTGGGGGCATCACTGCTCTCCGGTGGTGGGAGTAGGAGGCCCAGCCCCACTGCTGGAATTGAACCTCCATCCCAGTGGGCCGCAGTCCCGCGCACAACCACTACGCCACCGGGGCTCAGCCCACAAATAGGGTTTCTTGATGTGGAGTTTATGGGACACTAAACTGAATCAACTAGATATCTTATTGAAATGCAGATCCTCCTACCTAAACTTGCTAAATCAGAATAATCAGAAGAAGACCTGGTGATTGGCTTGCAAAAGATCACACCTTGAGATCCATCTGGTGAAATTAAACTTGACATATGATGTCTTTTCGTGAGTCAGAATCAAGTTTACAGCAATTAATAACATTAGTAATGACCAAGGGGATGAGAAAAGGAGCAATGAGAGAAATATTCTTTTCCTTACTTTTAAGTGTGTTCTGAAGAAAAACTGAAAATAAATGTACTAACTTGGCTAATTCTTAAAACGATGCAGACTATATTCAGGAATATGCATTTTTTTTAAGTTCAACGTTTGGGGCTATGTAAAAATTTAACCATGCAAGTGAAAATTAAGCAGCTGCCTAATAGAGAAACTGGAGGAAGGGGTCCCTCCCACTGGGCAGCATGGATAAAAACAGATGTATGGAGGGGTAGTACAACTAAGTATTTGTGTCAGATTGATGGGACCAGGATTCTCAGTGATTTAGCAATGAAGGTGTAGCAATCTTCCATTAGGCAGTGACACAGTGAATGCAATAATGGCCACGAACTTAAGAACAATTGTGATGATGACACAAGACTGGGCACATTTTATTCCTGTTACGTGGAGTTGCAATGAGTGGAAACAGCAATAACCCCTAGGACATAATGCAATCATTTCCACGATCAGATCTGCTACAATCAACCAACGAATGGGAATTCATTCCTCGGGGCTGCCACCTACTTCTAGGATGAGGGGACACTGGAAACATTTGCCTGCGTTTTGCTGAACTTGGCTCATCATCCAGTCTTTGTTTCTTTGTACTTGAGGCAGTGGTCCTCTGTGTTGTCTGTTGGTCCAGGGAGTTATCACCAACTTGCTATCTTATCTGTTGACCTTAGATTCATTCCTCTCTGTAACCAGAAACTTGCCATCTGACCTGCCCAACGGGGGTTCATCAACCCCTGCTGTGAAGCCATGTGAGCTAGGAGACGCTTCCATCCTGACATTTCACCCACCTCCCTGGAACTTTCCCACCTGGATGACCGTGTGAGCCCTTTGTTTCATATCGATCTCTCTGCATAGAGACAGACACATGCATGTAATATCCTCATGTTTTGCTTTTCTAGAGCAGAGTTTCTTAAACTATGACCAGTGGTTCCTATCACAGGACTTCACTGCTTAATGCACATCGCACATTGTGTTAGTAGTCGCTCCAACATCTCTCTCTAGTCAGCGCCTCTGTCCTCAATGCCAACCTTGATCATGAACGCATTCATCTTCATTTCCACTTATATTTGCCATCACTCACTGCTATCAAGTCACTTCTAACACATAGCATGGCTTCTTAAAGTTTTTCCACTGGTGACACAGAGAAAATTGTATGCAACCTGCATATATAGCTATTGTAAATACACATATTAATCAAACTTGCTTTTAAATATAGTTAGTGATATCTCTAATATTGGGAGGCAAAACATCTAGCTCTTGATATTCTTTTGGCTATCATCATGTGTTGTGTGCTTAGAACCATGGCTGCTGTGCAGTCCCTCAATGCAACACGGGAAAACACTGTCAGAATCACCGCCGATTAATTGTGCATTTGACTTTTAATTCATATTTGGTTGCTGTACACTTAGAAACCCTTTGATGTTGCCATATTTTCACCACCCCCACATTTGGCTGCACAACCCCCAGTTGCTCCTTCAACCCCAGTTTAAGAAGCTCTGAAAACCCAACTGAAGGAAAGGGGTGTGGAAGAGAAGATCATTTGAAAACAACAAAAATAACCTTTGCACGCATTCCTTTAGCCCAAGGTTATGTAGTACTATCTGTTTTGCAGTTGAAATTTTTGAATCACAGAGAAGTTTCACAAATTGCCAAAGGTCAATCAGTTAGTCAGTGGCAGAACTAACAAGTTTCCAGTGACTCCAAACCACCTCTTTTGTCCCGCTAATTTGATTGCGTTTTCTTTTGTTTAAGTCTTTCCAACTCGCTTTCTCAGTCTTTCTGAGGATGTCAGATCTGTTCAATTCAATTTGGATCCTTGTAGCCACATGAGGATTTTGGGGTGTGGCTTAGCTTTATTTGTAGCCTTCTGTCAGAATAACCACAAGTCACCACTGTATTTTAATGTCAAGGACTTTTAGGATGCTCCAGATTTCTTTCAATAAATTAGCTTTTGTATTTTTTCCTCTGTCCTCCTTCCCCCTCCACCTCCTGAAGAGCAAAAATTCTAAATTCTTTGACTCCAGTGGTGTCAATTCTTCTTTAAGAAGAATCATGAGCTGGCACAGTTCACGAATGGAGTCAGAAGTGCAGGAAGAAGCTCTCCGAAACTCCCTGGCATCTCCTCAATGCTGACCCACAGTGACCCCCTCAGGGTTTCCGAAACTGTCACTGTGTATGACAACAGAAATCCAGTCTTTTTCTCCTGAGGAGTTGCCTGGTGATTTTGAACTGCCGGCCATGTGATTGCGGTCCAACACATAACCACTGTACCCCCAGAGCTCCAGAAAGCTCCACCGGACTTAGGCATCAATAGCTCTTCTTGTGTGTACGTGTTGCACAACCCTGTAAATGATTCATGCAAACAAACCCAGAACAGCTCTATAATATGCTGTGATTAAAGAATCACTGAGTATTCCTTACTTGAAAGGTTAGCATCTGGTTATGACAAATAAACAGGTATAATAAAATGATCCCTTCTTTGATAGGTTAAGGAAATAGAGGCATACATTATTAAGGTATTTGGACCCTTTCATAAGTATTTAATGGATCAAATTTCTTTCCCAGCAAGTGGCATTGTAGTTATGAGTTGGGCTGCTAAACTCAAGGTCAGAAATTTGGTGTCTACTCCCATAAAGAATCAGTCGCGGAAACCCACCAGGACTATTCACCCTGCCCTATGGGGTCTCTGTGGATCAGAATCAACTTAATGGCAGAGAGGTGAGTGTGTGTGTGTGTGTGTGTGTGTGTTTGATGTTTATGGTATGCTCAAAGAAAAAAAGGAATGATTTATTATTTTTTGTCTGAGTCATTAGTGATTGCTTTTCCTCTGAGATATATATACTTTGTTATGTCACTGTTCCCTCTTCAGAGCTCTCCACAATAGAAGATGGCTAAAGGATCAAGGTTGAGTATGGGATGGACCTTGCTTCTATTGACAGTGTCATCATTTTCTCTATCCTTACTTCACCAAGTTAAAGATGGGTATCTAGCCTTTGTTCGTGTACTATTGTGGCTGTGTGCCATTGAGTTGATCTTGACTCATAGTGATCATAGAGGGCATGGATACATTTTCCTAGAGATTTTTTTACACTGTAATGTTTTGGGGGAACTGATTGGCAGTTCTTTCCTTCCATAGAGATTCTAGGGAATCTGAACCACTGATATTCTGGTTAGCAGTCAAGGGGGTAACTTGTGTGCGATCAGGATTTCTTTCTGATGCACTAGGAGAATCTAAAAGAAAATACACTGCGTGGAGAAGAGGCACTCAATATTTCCATGGTACCAAGAAAGCGATAGCCTCAAATTTAAGTCTTCACTCTAGCCACCATAACCAGTTTCTAGCACTGTTTCTTGTGCACAATTTGACCATTTTTTACAAGGTACATATCCCTTCTTTGTTCTCCTAGCATCTGAATCAAGAGCCTTTGAATCAGCTTTTTCTGGAAATTCCATTCATTACCTCAGAACTGATGCTCTCATATCACATCTGTCTTGGAGGAGAGTGGATTAACCATCTGATTTTTAACACCAATGTTGGCAGTTCAAAAACACCAGCTATTCTGAGGCAGTAAGATTAGAAACCTTGTATAGAAATCCCATAATATCTTGTAGGGTTTTTGTGTATCACAATCAACTAGATAGTAATGGGTTAAAAATTATTATTAGGCTTTACTAATAGAACAGGATGGAAAAGATATTGAGCTAGAAACTCCAAAATAGATATTTCCTTAGCCTAAATAATTCCTGGAAAAAAATTGTGATTATGTTCTGAACATGTCTGATAAACTCTTAACTGGATGTCTTCCTTTGTGACAACCCCTTTGAGGTGAACTTTTAATGTCTAAGACTTTTCTTCCCTACATTTTTCCCAGTCTCTAAAGATGTGAGTCAATTTGTAGGGGGTCATATGTATGTATTCACTGAGGAAATAAATTAGTCCAGTTAATAATCAACCAGCATTTGCATATAAATCCTCGGTGACATGATTATATTATGTTGTTATATAAAATTAGTCTGTTCTGCCTTCATTGTTTCAAGAGGGAGAAGCATACCAGGGTTTATACAGAGATTTGGGCAAGGTTTAAAAGAGATGTCTAAAATTTGCTACAGAGATTTGAAGAAAAATAACATTTGAGTCACTGTCATTTGATAATCACTAACAGGAAGGAACAAATCTTCTTCATTCAAGTAGTCTTTCAGATAGTGGAAACTAAATAGAAGGGAAAATATATAGAATAAACATATATAGAGGAAACAATATATGTGAAGATATTAATTCCTGTCAATTTACCCTCTTTTCCTTAAGGAAGATGAAGTGATTTTTAATTGCTCGTGTTGAGGCGTATCTTCCAACTAAACCATTACCAATTCAGCCTTTATCGCTGATATTTTTAAACTGCAATTTCCAAACCCTTTCAGGAAACCAGAATATGATGTCTTAGCTCTGAGCCTCACCTTATTGCTGTTGCCATCCGGTTGGGTCCGACTCACAGCAACACACACAGAACAAACCATTGCCTGGTCGGGTTTCATCCTCGCAATTGTTGGTACGCTTGCGGCTGCTGCGTCGATCTGTCTCCTGCATGGTCTTCCACTGTCTTGCGGATACTCTACAGCACGATGTTCTTTTCTAGGGATTGGTTTCTGCTTCTAACAGGGTCAAAACATGTGAGATGAAGTTTCACTATTCTCAACGGTAAGGAGCATTCTGGCTGTACTTCTTCCAGAACATGTTTGCTCTTCTGGCAGCCCATGATACTGTCAATATTCTTTACCGACACCATAACTCAAATGTACTGGTTCTTCTGTGGTCATCTTCCACATGCCCCTCAAGTGATTGAAAATGCCATGGCTTAGATCAGGAGCGCCTTTTGTTCTCACAGGGACATCCTGGCTCTTTAACCTTTTAAAGAGGTCTTATACAGTCATTTTTCCCAATACAATTCCCCATGTGTTTTCTTGACTGCTGTTTCCCTGGGCCTTGGTTGTGAACCCAAGAAAAGTGAAATTCTTGACAACTTCACTGTTTTCCCCACTTGTAATGATGTTCTCTATTGGTCTGATTAGTTCTTTACAGTAAGTTGGACTTCATCCTGAAGGCAACATTCTTTGATCTTCATCAGCACACGTTTCAAATCCCCTTCATGCTAGCCTGGCTAGACTTTGAAAACAGTTTGAACATAGATAATACTAGATTACACAACGGAGATAAAACAATAGAAATACAAATGTCTTGATTGCTCTGTCCAGTTAATAATTTATGTTATGGAACTCACTTCCTTCAAGAAGCTTGTCATCAGACTTATGGGGATAATAATCAAAAAGAAATCATCTATACAGTGCAGTGAGTTATGCAGACATAAACACTAAGAAAACCTGGAGGAGAAAGTTATTGGCTGGAAAGACTGATGGCGAGGTAAGGCTTCCGCTGAGCTCTAAGAAAAGTGAGTACATTCTCTCCCTCAGAAGTAAAATCCTGTTAATGGAAAAGTAAGCATATTGAGCTGGGTCTATTGCGAATATGTGTTTATAATTACATCCTGTAAGTAACTGAAAACTCCATCATTAGACTAAAGAATTCAAAAACTGCTGGGGCAACTGAGTACATGGTAGCAGCTGCCGCATCAGCAGGTTCTTGTTTCTCCCGTGGCACAGACAGCATAACCAGGAGAGATGTCCATAGTGGATTCGGGGGAAATGTTGGCACCAAATAAAAGTGATATGTAAGAAAAAAGAACTCTGAATTTTGACGCAGAAATGCAGGCCTTCCCCATGAAAGCCCAATGCTGAGAATGCAGTCCTAATGGGAGCTTCAGAGGCTCAGACCCTCACCTGGCCCAAGACAGGAAACCTGACTACAGCACAATTGTGGGAAGAAGTCTGAGCTTCACTCCAGCAAAGCTTCAAAGGGTCCTGTGTCTGGAGAGAGGGATGCATTTAGGGAAGCAGGACAAATGGAACAAGACACCATAGGAGGAGGGAAGAAAACAGAGTCTCAGGCAAAAACCCATAGACGATGTTTAGAGAAGGCAGACGTGGTAGGGGTGTAGATTATTTTATGTCTATAAACCAAGGTTAATGTGAAAATGTATCTCTTAATACCATTAGCTCACATTTATAAATAATGTTAACATATGAGACTCCACTGTCTGTTGCTACGGCATTGTATAAACACTGCCCTTTATCAGTAAAAAATGTCACTGCTCTGCCTTTGTGGGTGCTAGGTAACGCTAGGAGGGCAATGGTGGCTTAATGGTTAGCTTCTCTCTCTCCACACTGGAGACCCAGGTTCGAGGATCAGCCAATATAGCTCATGTGCAGCCAACACCCACAAGTGAAGGCTTACATGCTGCTCTGATGCTGACCAAGTAGCCAACGGAAGAAGACAGGCTAGAAAGACAAGGCCTGGGATCTGCTCCCAAACACCAGTCAATGAAAATCCTATGATCTGAGCTGCAACTGATGATGGGCATGCTGCAGAAATGGGCAGTATTTCATTTTCTTGTCCATGCAGCGACCTGGGGACAGGAGCCAGTGCTCTGGCAGCTAACTGTATCCATCACAGCAGGTTCAAGGTCTGTGCCCAGTCAGCCACATACACTGGCTCCTTGAGACCCGATCAGCCATGTCTGCCGACCAGAGAGGGACCTGTGGTCCTACATCAAATGAATAACAATAGGAAACTTAACACTTATGAAACAGAGTGACAGTTTACAGGTTCAACAGCGCCCTCCCATCTCTTCTCATTTCATCCCAGATCATATCTGGTACAGCTCAGGCCCATCTTGAAGGCCATGTACTGGTGCACCACATCTGGAATAGTGTATGTAAGGGAAGAAACATCTGGTATCTCCCACACACCACTGTCTCTCCTCTCATTCTTTTCAGAGAACTCAGGATAGGGACAGAAGACACCTGACTGCAGGTTCTTAACTGGCAGTGAGTTCACAGTGAAAGTCCCATCACATTTACAGCTGACCTTTTGTATTCTGTGACTTCTAAAGTTTCATTCAATTCCAAGCTATTCTGTGACAACTTGGAAAAGCAGGCCATAAAGAGAGATGTCCATATTGAAAAGGGAGAGGCTATTTTTTCAGAGAATTTAATGATTACTCTCTCAAGATTACACACATGGTAAGTGATAAAAAGTCTCTGGACCCTTCATTTGATATGTTTTCCATGACACTTGAACACACACACGGGTGCCCACACATGCATTAACCTTGACCTCCTTAGCGCCAGCCCAGATAACTCAATACAGATGAAGGAATCCATGCTTTCAGCTAAACGACACTAATTACTTGGGCAGAATGTGGCTAAATAAGATTTCACAAACTGACAGCTTGCAGACAGGATTTTCTTTGAAGCGCTATTTTCTTTGGCCCCAGGACTGTGTTATAAAAGACATTGACATCTTTTAAAGTCAAGGTGCCTTATGTAAGAATCTAAATGTTCAGAGTCCCTTTAAAAGCTCAGAAGATATGGCATCACAGTAAAAATTGAATGCATGGAGTTCATCATTAGACTATCCTTTCTCACTGGAGTCTCTCAACCTTGGATCTCTTAACATTTTCCATGTGATAGCTCCTTGTGGTGGAAGTGGTGATAGGTGTATTGTAGGGGACTGAGCCTTATCTCTGGTTTCTTCTACGTCCTAGATGCTAGCAGCAGTAACACTGTCTCTTCCATAGAGACAACCATTGTGACACTGTCCAAATGTGCTCTAGGGCTCAAAATCACATCTGAGTGAGAAATACAGCTGTAGTCACTTTGATATTGGTCCTTGTAGGAAAGAGGTTTTAGAGTTGAGAAAACTAAAGCCCAACTCTTACTTTATAGAGAGGAAATGGAAGCTCATTCAGAAGGGAGAAATAGCTTGCCGAGAGGACACAATGGGGACATCTAGTGACAGAGCTAAAACACGAGATAGAGCTAAACGCTTCACCAGTCATCTAGTGAAGACCTCAGTTGTGAGATCTTCTGAATCCTAGCACAATACACCCTTAACCTCAACCTGCTGTCACTTTAATTCTAACCACTTCTGTCTCCCATCATGGACATGAGGCATGTTAAATCCCACTGCATCCTATAGTAAGTACAAACTCTTTTCTTTCAAAAGGTCATCGGATATAGGCAGCCCATACTGTTTCACCCAGAAAAGAAGGGGGGTTTGTTTAAAGTTTACCGTTTCTCTCTTTCAATCATTTTGATATAAGATTTTCCTCATTCCCAGATTATTTAGATCACCAATCTTTCCTGAATTCTTGGAACAACATTTCCTCTAAAACCACTGACGAAGTGTGCAGTTACTTGTCTCATTGAAGGCTCCAGGAAAATGGTCATTAGAATGGTCATCATCTGATATCTATCTGGTCCCCTTTGGAAACAATAATAATAATGAAGCAATGTTTTATTAATATGTAATATATAAACAGTTTCCAACAAAGAAATTCCCCTTTTTATAATAATAGATCTCCTGGTGCTTTCAGGGAAGCACTGGACTGCTAAACTTCAGGGCAGCTTTCAACCCCACCAACTGCTCTGCTGGAGAAATGTGAGGCCATCTGCTTCTGTAAAAAACCTTCAGCCTCAGAAATGTTATGTGAGTCAAAATCCACTCAGCAGCAGTGCATTTGGTTTGGGGGTGGAATCTGTTGTCAGGAAGAACCATATGAGACTTCCAAGACGGTTTCCCAGTTCACAGGCATGAGCCATGAGCAGAACCATGACTCTCTGATCTGTCAATACTGCATTTCTAAATACTGATCTATAAATGCTAGAATCTCTTGAAGCCCTAGCATTATCTGATTTACTAACCCAGGAAATTAGGGCACAATAAGCAGTGTTCTTTAGAGAAACACTTGTGATTTTTATATATAAATATAAATATATATAAAGGGTTACATAGTGAGAAGAAATATGAGAGTTAATTAGTCCACACAGTACTACAGAGGCCTCAGTTCCATGCACTTTCATGGAACATTTAATATATTGAAGGTCCTTTAACTCATGCTGGCTGCTGCTCCAAAGTCAAGGAAGCAGACAGCATAATCTGCCCTCAGACAAAGCGAGCAAGGCAAGAGGATCCACAGCTTGACTCACAGGTAGCAAAGCACAAGCTTGAGGTAAAGGACGAGCTCAGGCAGTAGCATGCGGGTCCTATCACCAAGAAGAAAGAGAATGAGAGTCTGGCCTCAGAAAGGCATTTATCCCACTTACGCTCTAATCAAACAGTGACCTGATTGACAGTCTAAACTCTACCCACATGTTCCCACAAGAGTCATGTTGGCACAGGAAACCAAAGTACCACAGGGGATTAGACAATTTAGGAGCTCCATGGTCTTGCTTCATTGGTCAAGTCACGCATATGACTTTTCTCCCATTATCAAGTCCCATTATAATGAGATGGACTATTGTAGTTTTGACAGAGAAAGGATTATTCCAAGAAAATATTATTTCATCACATTTACAGTGGGACTGAGCCACAGATTTATCAGAAACATTTCTAGTGTTGGTGAGAAGGCTTAGAAAGCAACTACATCAGATGGTAAGTAATTTTTCACCCTGCTTTGTGGGTTTGTCTTCCTTCAATGACCATATGGATGCAAAGATTTTTTTTTTGGCATCACTGCCCTGGTGGGAGTAGGAAGCCCAGCCTTGCTCCTGGAGAGCTGCTGCTGGATTTGAATTGTCAACTCTGTGGGCTGCAGTCCTGCACACAACCACTACGCCACCAGGGCTCAGCCCGCATAGGTCTTTTATGCATGGAATAATTCATTTGTTATTCTCCTTCTACATTCCACTATCCTCTATCCTCCCCACCAATATGGTAGTACAATTAATCTATTATACTCTGACATTCTGATGGTTTTATGACTATTCACTATTGCACAGTCTTACTGCCATATACTGTTCTTATTTTCTTGGTTTTTAGTCTGGATATTTCTTTCTTGCATAATTTCTTTCTGTCTCAGCTTCTGATTACTTCTTCCTTTTCTTAGATCTTAGAGAAGTGTGATCCTTAAATGAAATATATGTGCAAATGGGTAAAAATGAAGCAGTAGACTCAAGAGTTTAATGTAATAGTCCTTGTGTAATATTTTGGGCAGACTTGATCACTAAGTATATTTGGACCTCAATAGCAGACCAGTAGAAAAGGTGAAGAAGCTTAAAAAGACAAGTTTTGGGAAGGAAAATAAAGAAAGCAACCATAGAATGTCACAGGATTTAATTCTAGATTAATTAATTCAAAATGTTGGACTCGATTTGCTTTAGACAATCACCATCTCCAAGGAGATCGTACATGGTGAGTGGGAAAGAGTATGTAGTAAGACTTTCCAGAAAGAGTGGTAAACAGTTTTAGGTGGATTTTAAGGACTCTGTGGCAGTTACTAATCTCTTGCCAACTTGAATGAATGAGTGGAGTTTTACCTGTCGATCAGACCTCATCTTGATAACCTCATTTGGAGGTTCAACAGAGATAAATGGCCTCCTGGAGGTAAGCTACACATTTCTGTTGAGAAGCTACATGGAGCCATGCTGATAGCATGGAGGGGATGGTGGGGGAAGAGGGAGGGGAAGAAAGGATAAACCCATCATAAGGTTGAATATATAGCCCACCCCCCACCAAAGGGGATGAATAATAGAAATGTGGGTGAGGAGAGACAATGAACAGTGTAAGATACAAAATAGCAATATCAATATATAATTGATCAAGAATTCACGAAGGTGAAAGGGTAGGGGAGGGAGGTAGAAAAAAAAAAGAGGAGATGATACCAAGGGCTCAAGTAGAAAGAAAATGTCTTGGAAATGATGATGGCAACATATGTACAAATATGCTTGATACAATTGATGTATGGAATGCTATAAGAGCTGTAAGAACCTTTGTTTTAAAGTTTTAAAGTTTATTATGCCAACCTAGCCAATAAACACATGTGGGGTTAATTGAAGGGTGGACAGATAAATGGCTCAGTAAGCCTTGCCTTCCTAGTTTGGGAGTCTCTTGCTTTCTGAGGGACAAACCAGGATGCAGCTGCTTTATCCAGTTCCCTGCTTCATCTGGCAAGGCTCATTTCCTGCAAGATATCCTCAAGGAGAAGCCACATGAGCCTATCCTGATGCAGCCTGGGTGCGTGAAAAGCTGTGTGGAGATCCCTGCTAATGCTGAGATGCCTACAAGCTCACTGATTTGGCTTTTCTCCTGTAGTCAGTGTCATCACCTATGTTTTATAGGATGGAGGAGCACTTTGTGGATTGGTGTCAGACATAAAGGTTAATGTTGGACTTGTAGGCTTGGGCAGTACTGGGTTGCAATGTTCTCTTGACATGCACTTATCCTTTATATTAAACTCTTTCCTAAAAATATGAGTTTCTGTGAATTTGTTTCTCTACTATACCTAGACTAACACTACTTTCCATAAAATGATTTCAAAAAGAGTAAGAATGTTTTGATACTGGTTGGAGTTTGACTTTATGTCAAATGTTTAATGTATATTATCTATAGAGAAAAGGACAAGGAAATTAAGGGTAAATGCTATCTATCTTTCGTGTGCATGCTTTCCTTTGTTAGTAAGATCACCATCCATTCCCATCTAGCTCATCATGACACCAAATGTTGCAGAGTAGAACTGCTCTGTAGGCTTTTTAAGATTGTGGTCTTTTAGAAACAGTCCCTTTCATGGGTGTGAACCACCAACATTCCAGTTAGTAGATGAGCAGTTAACCCTTAGGGACCCCTTGCTGGTAAAACAAGCCCTGCGGATCAGCTGGAGACATGTCATCTTAGCTAAATGTCTCCCATTCCAGCTTGTCTTACAGATCGCTGTAGCCATGTAAGCAAGATGTATCCACTGAGATGTGAGCAGAGAAGATGTAAACAACCTGCAGTCTTTGCCCTTAAAAGTGAAGGAATAGGCCCTCCCTCTTGCCTTTTTTACACAGCTAGAATATGGATGGGAAGGCAGGGATTGAGAAAAATGGTGGGTGGCCGTGGGATGAAAACTGAATGTTGAAGATGCAAATCAGGACCATAGGAGGAGCCAGTCCCCAAATTATGAGCTGCTTGCCCTCTTTAGACTGATCCTATTCAGAATCTATTGGGAGAGAAAGAAATATTTACCACTCTTCAGTCACGATTATTTTGATACTTGTTAAAATAGCTAGGGCTGGGCTGAGCCCTGGTGGCGTAAGTGGTTGAGTGTGGAACTGCAGCCTGCAGGCTTGGCGGTTCAAATCCAGCGGCGGCTGGGTAGTGCCCATGACCACCAGAGGCAGTGATGCAAACAAACAAACAAACAAAAAAAA
Source organism: Nesogale talazaci (assembly GCA_004026705.1). Taxonomy (NCBI): domain Eukaryota; kingdom Metazoa; phylum Chordata; class Mammalia; order Afrosoricida; family Tenrecidae; genus Nesogale; species Nesogale talazaci. The sequence goes on along the minus strand of PVJH01014917.1, from coordinate 33,893 downwards.
AAACCCAAAAAATAATAACTAGGGCTGTTTTACTCTTACTGGTAGACGATTTCGTATCCTTTGTGCTGATGAGCATCTGAACCTCAGATGGCCTATGGAGCAGTCTTTCCAAAGCATCTCATATATACAGTTTTTTGTCAAACTTCTCTAAAATGACAATGAGATCACATAGCTTTTCACAGACCAAAAGGATACTAATCGCTGAACAAAGCATACATTCTAGAACATCTGTGTAGATGATTTTTCTGGCATTGACTACCATCTCCATGAACCACCCTCTTTAAACTTCACAGGCAACAAAGCTAGTTTGGGGATTAAAATAACCTATAAAATAGGTTGGTGGCCCTGGCAGAGTTCAGCAGCAATCTGCAAATTCTGCAGTTCTAAACTATTAGCTGCCCCAGGGAGAAAGGCGACTTGTAATCCTTGTAGAGGTAAAACCTCAGAAATTCACAGGGGCAGTTCGACACAGTACTACAGGGTCACTGTGAGTGGGCATCGACTAGATGTCAGTGAGTTTACATTGTTTTGCTTACTTTTCTTCAGAAGGTTAGAATTTCTGCTCAGTATAAAAGACAAGTGCAAAGACGCTAACCCACATGTTAGTTCAAGTCTACCCAGAAGTGCATCAGAAGAAATGCCTGGTAATGTGTTTCTGAAACAGAAAGGTCAACCGTTCCAGACCTCTAGAGCACAGTTCTACTTCAACACACATGTGTGGCTGTTAGGGACCTGAGTTGACTTCATCGAAACTACTTTTTTTTTTTAATATGATAGGGTCAATAAAAACAGTCATCTTTAGTAACAATTTTGTTACTGGTGTTTCATATTTTGTGTTTGGAATCTTCTATAATTTGTGAGCATATTGTTTAGTAACAAAACAGAAGCTATATCTGAAAGTATTTATTGGTTGATGTACATTTTTAAAGTACTACACCTTAGTGAGATTTTGGTGTTATTTATTGTGGCACTGCTAATCTATTTCTGTGTTTAGGGGGCTTGGGGACTTCTTATGGCATATCAAAAAATGAGTAGAAATGTAGGGATGTAAGGGGGCCAAAAACTTTCCTTTTTATGGATGTTAACTGTATCTCACTTGGTCAGCTCTAACAAACTCTTCTGTATCTTTGCACAAAGTAGAGGATAATCACTACCCTGTGAGTTTAGCACACTGCATGCCATTGTCCCTGCATAGCTGTCAGTTTTCACTCTGTGGTAACATGTGTATTGCTATGATAGATTTAAAGCTGTGCTAGATATTTGAACTACCAGTAGGGTCATCAGTGGTTTCAATAGTTTCTGGACTAAGACAGGCTTCGGAGAAAGGTATGATGATCCACTTTCAAAGACTAGTCAGTGAAAACCCTATAAAGCACAGAAAACCACTCCCTACATCGTGCTATAACATGAGGCTGCTAGGTTAGAAGGCACTCAATACATTGGCAGTGACAATCAACTTGAGCACACCAACAAGTATGAAAATAGTACAGCAGAAAGCAATGTTTTGCTCTGTTGTCTATGAGGGTTACCATGATAAGATTTGACTTGATGGTCCCTACCAAGCACCCTTTAAAAATACCTGTACTCCATCAAGAACTACTTGGGCAAGGGAACGCTATTATAACAAAAAAATCTGTTCCTGACACTCATCTCTGAAATTAGAGTGGACCCATGAACAATATGAGTTTGAGCTTTGTGGCCCACTTTTATGCTGATTACTTTTCTCTACTGAGACTGTAAGGAACACAAATGTAGTGTGTATTCACTTAAAGTGTTGGGTGATGCTAATCATTTCACAGTGGGCAATTTGTCTCTTCAGTAACTAACTGTTGGCACTTGACCCTTCAATGTCCCCTTGACTAGAGAGATGAGCTCCTCAGCAGCGATGTGATGGTGTCATACACAGTTTTCGGGGATACTTGTAACACTCTCTATAGGAGCAGGAAAAACAATCTTTGCCAGAGCAGGCCCACGTAGATCAAATGCACCTCATTCACCAGCCAAATGTAAAGTGCACATGTATCTTTCACTGCACAGAGGTCAGCGTCGCTATCCCTCCACTGTTGAAGGATCAACTCTATAAGTCTGTTAGCATTATTTTGATAAGCACAAAGAGGAGAGACAGAGAATTTCTTTCCCTTGCATATGCAAGTACTTCTTAACCCCAGGGTGAAACACCAACAAGACTTTGTGACTGTTAAAGCTCCTGTATCCCAATGTCTTTAGATGCACCTTTGTCCTTTTCATAATATGCTTCTTTAAATATCTGTTCCTTTCCTCAGCTAGCTATTAGTTGTCAAAGTCAGTTATCTAGAACTGGGGTTCTCATGGACCAGACTGTTTGCACCTGTTTAATTCTTTACCTGTGCTGAGAGAATCCTAAGATATCTCAACCACAAAAAAAATCTTAAAAGAAGGTTAAACAAATTGTTGATTTTTCACTTTCTCTTCCTTCAAAAGGATAGCCTAGGGAAGCAAATCCAGAGACAATCATATGTGTATAAAAAAGATGTTTGGTTTTGTTTTTTAAATCAAAGAGCAATTGTATATCTAGAAAACACACCAGTCAAGGGAATATCAAGTCCATAAGTCTTTTATTAACCCATATGTCTGATACTAGTCCATAAATTTCTCTTTAGCCTCCCGCAGCACACGCAATGATGCTTAGTGTAGGAAGATCACAGGCCAGTGGATGGAAAGTCCTGTGGATCCAATGGTGCTGGATGCATCTCCAGGACTCTGACTGCCATCAGGATGGCTCCATATGGCTTGTCAATAGGTGAAGCAGAGAGAGAGAGAGAGAGTGTGGTGCACCTCTTCAGATGGCAGAATTGAGAGAGAAGTTCCCATAATTCTCATGAGAAGGCAATGTGCACACAGAAGCATTATTGGCTATGACCTCATTAACAGGCCAGACTTGACCCATTCACTCACAATATCCAAGTTGGCACAAGATTATGTGACCACCACAAAGACCAATTCTTTCTTGCTGAGAGGATTGTATGAGGGGACCTCTGAAAGTTGGAATAAAAAATTCCATTATCTTTTGATTCCATTTCCCCCAGGACTTCCAAAGACTCCTCATATTCCTTAAATAATGTAAGGTAATGGCAAGGGGATAGGAAGATGGGTGTTGCGAGGCTAAAAGACAATGACAGTCATTTACCTAACATGGAAGCAGTGCAGGATGCATATATTCAACTACAAGCATGCCAGCTCCTGGTGATAACATGATGCACCCCCACCTTCCCTACACTTTAGATCAAGACATTTTTAGCCTATGGAATTGTCAACTAAACAATGATCTCAAAAGGCTGTGCTGGATGTTGTCGTCATTGGGATAATTAGAGAGGAGTGACATTCACCTCTATCTTGGGAGAGTTAGAGGGAGGAACCTGAGTAGAACTTACAGAAAAAGGTACAAAATATCATGGCAAAATACTGATCTTATAAAGAATGTTTGGGAACATAATTAGTTCAATCCATCGGGCACATGAAATAGGAATGACTAAAAAATGAAAGCTGAAGCTGCAGATGTGAAGGGAGAATCCTATTCAGGCTCATGAGAATCTGTGGAGGTGTTGGGTAGCTGGAGATCAGTGATCAAAGAAAACAGTGACCCAGCTCTGCTGGGGAATATTCGTGCATGCCATGCTAAGTGTCCGGATGAGTGGGAAGAAGGGGAGGAAATAAAAATGATTGAATGTTTTCTTTGTGCCAGATACTTCATATGACTTAAAGTCATGTACAAACCCTCAACCTGGTACAATATCACCATTTCATATTTCATAGCTGGGAAGAAAATGAGCTCAATAAGAAGTGTGCCGAGAATAGACCATATGATCTAGCAACTGCTTTCCTTGGTATATATTCTGAAGTACTAAGATTCATGGCGCAAACAGATACCTGCACAACTGCATTCATCATAGCACTGTTTTCAACAGCCAGATGATGGAAACAACGTACATCCTGTCTGGGTAAAAATGACTAAATAAACATGGGTGCATCCACACACTGGGATACGATGCATTACTAAAGAATAATGATGAAATGGAAACAACTCGTGGCATGGATGGAAAGGCAGAACATTATGCCAGGTGGAGTTAGTCAACTACGAAAGGATCAGTACTGAAGAGACCATGGACATAAAAGGAAAAAAGCATGACAAAAGGTTTCCTATTCAAAGCAATAGATGTTGATGGCTACCAGGGGTGAAAGGTAGAAGGGGCTGTGATGGGAATTGAAACAGGTGTTACCTTGGAGGTGGGGAGGACAGTATTCTACTGAGTGATAAGGTAAAGATGGGAGGCCCAGCACAAGCTATTGGGAGGTTTAGTAGATAGTTGAAGTTGTTGAATAGAAAAATGGCGATCTGAAAATGTAAACTCCTTCCTCATGTTCTATAAAAGATTTTTTTTGTTTTGTTTTGTTTTGTTTTGTTTTTTAAGAGAAGCAGTGTGTTTACTGTTACCTAGATCACAAGTAGTGGGTTTAAGATTGAAAGTTGGCTGAACCCTGGTGGCGTAGTGGTTGTGCGCGGAACTGCAGCCCACTGGGACGGAGGTTCAATTCCAGCAGTGGAGCTGGGCCTCCTACTCCCACTACTGGAGAGCAGTGATGCCAAAAAAAAAAAAAAAAAAAAAGATTGAAAGTCAATTTGTGCTCTTTGAATCTATGGTAGTGACTCCACAGGACTGGCTTGTCATAGAGAGGACACATTTCAGTGACCTGGATTCAGTGACATGAATCCAGCCTCTGGCTTCACAAAGTCATAGAGGGAAAAGATCACGTGCTATCTTTGGGAAAGCATGTTGACAAACTTCCCTGACCTGGGACATGAAGTCTCAAGGTTGAGTTCTCAAAATTAAAGACCAAGCCCTCTGCCAGCAAGTCATTTCTGATTCACAGCCACTCTCGGTCGCACTCCCAAGCCTTAATAAACCTGAATGGGAACAGACAACCTCCACTTTCTCCAGTAGAGTGGCTGCAATTTAGATGAAAGTAAGAAATTTGGCCAAAGAGGAAAGGAATTTAAGAGAAAAGAGAACATTAAACACAATAAGAGACCAAAGCTGACAATTCTAGAGAGAGAAGTTCCTGTTGGTGAGAGCAGACAGGTTTTCAAGAATAGGGCTGTCTAATAGTTAATCATAAGTTGCTTGGCTGCTATAATCTCAAACAGTTGACCCATTATCCCCACTAAAGTATGTCCCATAAATATCCACAAAGCCTTGTGTTTGAGACCGGCTCAAATGGACTGTCTGAGTCAACCCAGTTGAGCAAAGAAAGCAGGGCTGGAAGCGAGAGCTTGGTCCATAAATGGAGAGAGAGGGCTTAGCAAGATGTGGCTGTGGAAAGGATAAACAACATTACACCCACAAGTCAAAGATGGACACAGAGTTTCAGAAAGTCGTTAAATGACTTATGTCATCAGGAATGAGGATTCAAAACAGTTTTATTTGTATCGGACAGAGGGCAAGGTGACCTTAGCTGACATCTGGGTCATTTCCAACTGTCAGAGTTGTTTCTCAGGTTTCTGTGGGCAGCTTGGGGCAACAGTTAATTCCCCACTGATGGAGTGTTTAAGCCTAGGTTACACATTTCACTAGAATGCAAGAGTAGATAAGATAGAAGCAGTAGATAGAGAGATACCATATCCTTGAACTCCCTCCAAACTGGAAAGCTCTAATTCTAAGTGTAGGAAAGCAAATTGTCAGGTTCAGAACTTGCTTGGACTAGATCATCAAGCAGACAGAACCTAGGGTTGAACATGCACTGCTGACCAATGTCCGAGTGAAGAAAGGAACGACATTCATCCACACAGGTTCAAAATAACAGAATCGTTAGCATCCAAGAGAAATCTAAATTACCTGGCCATCAGCACAAGTTTCTGGTTCATCCAGGCTTTCTCATATGATTTCTAATTCTTCATAACAAATCATCTGATTTGCAGGGCCCAGGTTTGGCTTTGAGAGTAGCTGGACAAACGCATGTGTCTGAAATGAGCCTTAAGGCTTCAGCACCTGCTGAAGACATCTGACCTGTTGTGGATTTTCTTTCCTTTTGAGATTTGTGTCTGGGTCAAGTCACCCCTTGTCCCGGCTCAGTTGCAGCTCCATCCACAGGACAGAAGATGAAGGAGAGGGCATGAATGCCTGCCCATATGAAACAAAGACATGGTGAGAGAGATGGAGAAGCTTCAATAAGGGAGACCAGCACTCCTTTGCTTTTTGTCCAGAAAACATCTGCTAACTGCTGCTTTAACCCAAGCTCTGTTTGCAAGAATAAGGTGTATAATATTTGTTTCAAAGCTAAAAATAAGGACTCTATTGCATATACATGTATGTATTTTTTTTAAAGCTATCTCGATTTTTTGTCAACATTTCCCCGAGAATTGTATATGAAAGTTGGAGAAAAATATCAAACCAAAAAGGATAGCCTACAAATGTTCAAATGTGTGTGTCCACCAGGGATGAAGAGAGCTGGGTGCATGAGCTCATAGATCAACCAGACATTTACAGAAAGCAGACTTCACCGGCTTGAATTTCCGCTCGTCAGGTATTTTCTCCCCCACCCACAGTGGAGCAATACTGAGAAGAATCCAAAGTCACGAAGGCGGTGGAGGTACAGAGGATCGAAATCAACCACAGCCTGGATGGTCCTTCCTGGAAAATTGACTGTCGACCTCAAACAATTTTTGATATTTGAACCAGGAACAAAGTATCTCCTGTGAAAGCAGTCTACAGAAGGCATTCTTGATAATTCTCTCAAGCTGCCCCGTGTGTCTAACTCCTCCTCAGAGCAGATCTGAACACATATCTGTGGGGTTAACCTGACTGAGGTGAGGGAGTCAGGGAGTCCAGGTCTTGCCTTTGAGTTTCCTCCCTCTGTGAAACTGGAAGCAAACTTCAATCCCACCTAGTAATTCCAGAAGACTAAATCACATTTAAGCTACCTCTTGGCTTTGGAAATGTTTTCCTTTCAAGGAATGATTTTAAAATTAAAGAAAAATGTAAGGTGGTATGACCAACCACACATTTCTTTAACGAGCAGTTTTTGACAGACTACAAATGTGAAGATGAGTATCAGTGTCCTCAAGGAGATTAGATTCTAGTCAATATGAGGACTATACATGCAAGATTAAAATTCAATCAAACAACCCCTAAGGTACGAGTGGGTACCAGGTGCTTGGGTCTGCCTTCTGGGGTCAGAAATGGCTTTCCCATAACTACAAAGTCAAAGCTAGTCACTCTAGGTTGAGTAGAAGTTCATCAGATTAGACATAAACAATCTCTATGTTAGAAGGAATAGCACATTGCAAAGTTACCAAAGAGAGCGACAATGTGAAAATAGTGTGAGAAGAATAGATGGTACCGAGGTCAAGGCAATGTGTCACATGCTCTCAGTATTTCAGAATTTGCCTGGAAAATAAGCAAATATGTAGTCAATTCCAGACTCATCGGAGCCTTTGAAGTTAGGCTGATCTAAAGAGAGAGGTTTAAAGCTCAGGAAAAGAGAAAATGTGGGTGAGTTCCTTTATAGTTCCCCGAAAGTGTCAGGGCTGCAATCGAGATCATGTTTCTAGAATAAATAGGGTTGCTTCATGAGTGTGTGACATGCAATCACACAGGGCCCCTTACTCAGCAGCCTCTGCATTGGCTAGAATGTATTCCTGTCACCATCTTGAAATTTTCCAATACTTTTGCACAAAGAGTTTTACGTGTTTTATTTCTCGGGACCCCTCAACTTATTTTGCTAATCCTGAGACTAGGCTATATTCTGTATGGCGGAGGAAATTGAACTAGAGGGTGGTGGCATAAGTGGGAAGACCTGAACATCTTGCTAAGAATGAAACCATAACCTAAATGAGGAGAAAATTGGAAAAACAAAACAAAATAGAAAAACAGATCAAGAAAGTAACATGAACAAATTTGACTGTTAGGTCCCTCTGTAGTAATTTGGGGTGAAAAAGGTGAAGGCCAGGATGTTGGCTTTAAACAAACAGACCAACAATGATCATCATGCTGGTTCCGGCCCGGTGGTGATGCCATGGGTTCAGAGCAGGTCTGGGAAGCATAGAATTTTTGATGGTTGCTTTTTTATAAAACCCCTAACTAAGTTTCTCGGCATTCTCATTTATCAGTAGGCAGCCAGGGGACTCTCAGGGAAAGGCTAGGGTTAAGTAAGCCACTGTTGTGCTGCGCATGAGAGTTGAAAGTAGAGGCAGTAGGGATTGAGAGAAATTGATAGCTGGGACATCTAAGAAGCTAAATCTCCATAATGGATGTTTGCTAATGAAAGTATCTAGCAGCTGAGCTACTGTGCCAATCCAGTCCATGCCTGAAGAGCACCTGAGAAGGGCCTTCACAAGGTGTGAAGCATCCACCCATCAGGCCTGTACCAGACTGGGACGAGGATGGCTCCACTTCCTAAGAGGCCAGAACCCTCCATTTATGAGAAATCTTTCTAGGCTATCTTTCTTTCTAGTAATGGTAATATCTTTGTTCAGACAAGAGATGATAGACAGACAATCAATAGGCAGACAAACATATGGAAGTTGAGGTTATCTGCATTCATATGGACCATTTTGGGTCTTTTATCGGTAAACAGTACTTATTTCATAGGCAAGGTTTTAGGTTAAGGAGAGTGTTCCCGACACCATTTCCCAACAAAGCTTTTCACCTTTAAAATTAATATCTATTGATTATTCTAATTATTTGGAAAAAAATTTTGATTCTTATACAAAGGCAAAGATCCTTGTGAGGATTAACTACTATGATTAACTTACACTTTCTATGTCAGCATTCAGTATGAATTGCAACTCTATGTGTAGATAAAAATTCTTCACCACTGGACAAATCAACAACAGCATGATGGAATGAGACAATACTGAAGTGGTCAACAATTTCATCTTGCTTGGATCCACAGTCAGTGCTTGTGGAAGCATATGCCTTCTTTCACTGGACACATCTGCCCCATAAGCCTTCTTTGAAATATTGAAGCGCAAAGGTGTGTCTGACCCAAGCCATGGTGTTTTCATTTGTGTCATAGACGTGTGGAAACCAGACAATGAATAAGGAAGATCAGAGTAGAGTCGATACATTTGAATTAGGCTATCGGCAAAGAAAAGGAGAACTGGTTGTATAGTGGTTACACTTTGGGCTGCCCACCACAAGGTCATCAGTTCAAAACCATGAACTTCTATGCTGGAGAAAGATGAAGCTTTCTACTCTTGTGAAGCGGTTGTAATTTTGGAAACCACAGAATCAGTTCGAAGCTGCCCTGTGGGGTAACTAGGAGCCGGAATTGATTCCCTGGCAGTGAGTTTGGTTGGTTTTGCTTTCTTGGCAAAAACCATTGCAAGTCCCATAGACTGCCAGAGAAGAATCAAATCTGTATTGGAAAAAATGTTGCCAAACTGCTTCTTACAAGAAAGAATGAGGAGACTTCATCATACATACTTTCTAGAAGACAGCAGGGGAGAACAGTTCCTGGAAAAGGTAAAGTAGAGGGTCAGCAAAAACGAGGATGGTTTTTCACAAGGTGACTTGAACAGAGGCTGCAACACTGAGTTCAAACATAAAAACTGTGAGAATGGAGCAGAACTGAGCACAGCTTCCTTTCACTGTGTGTCCATTGGGCTGCTATGAATCAGAGCTGGCCTGATGACCACAGACTAGGCTGGCTATCAGTAGGAACCGCCTGAAGGAGACCCCGCAACAGTGGCCGGGCTCATATCGAAGTAATTCCCTCCTACAAATTGTCTTTGTATCCTCTCTGGATTCCCTACTGCAACAAAAACGAGTTACCATGAAGTTGATAGTTTCAACTCATGGTGACCCCATCTGTGTCAGGGTAGAATTGTGCTCCCTAAGGTTTTTGATGGCAAATTTTTTGAAAATAGAGTGCCCATGTGCCCTTTGGTGTACTTGAAATGTCAATCACAATTGTTAGCCATTGGTTGCATCAACGTTGGCAATATCAATAGTGTGCCATTTTAGACATTCTCAGGCTCCATTCCAGCTGTCCTGTCTCAGAAGCACTGAAGGTAGGGCCTAACCATGCACTGGTAAAGACCCTCCAGGTGCCCCCAGGGCAGCTGTAGCCTGAAAACTGCTGCCTCATTTTCACTTTCTAGATGCCTGGAACTAAGACATTACAAAGAAAGTGGTCCTTTGGTATTATGAGTGACTAAATGCAACTTTATGCAACTAAATGCAACTTTACTATAAAGAAAAACTTCACCCTTGAACTGTTCTGGGATATACAGGTATGATTCACGTCTTTCATAGGCTATCATTCCATATTTCCAAAAGTACTTTAAAAGGACATGCTTGCATAGGCTTTGAATCATTGCTTCTAGAGTAAACACTGATATTTAGCAAAATAAGATAGAGATTTTTTTCCCTAGTTGTTCTGTGGTAAGAATGTTTAACTAGCACCATCATATTTCAAAGACTCTTCTCTGTTGATAAGACTGAATTTCTTTCATTTCATTATGACTTACCTCACACTAGTACTATTGAAGCTATGCTAATGTATGTCCAGAAGTTGTGCCTGTTTAAAGAGTGTATATCACTTCTGAAATGTAGTAGAAGTTGCAGCTAAAATCAGCATTTCTCAGATTCTTTCCATTGTCCTCTGTAAGTAATCCAATATACATGGACGGATATAAGAGTAAACACTTTTGTGATAATCCAAATTTTTCTCATGGAATTTTAAACAGTCTGACAGTTTAGTCTTGTTAAACAGTAATATTAAATAAATGCTTCTTAGCAAACAATTATCCAGTAAATATTATAATTCTGTCTCACATTCTCTTGGTGGATGGTTTTCTGAGTCTGTCAGGGAATTCTTTCCAATTAGAGCTCAATGATCTTCTTTATATTTTATCCAAGGTTTGAAATACATGAACCTGTCTTTACTTACTCAAACAATGACTTCTATTATGGGGTCCTTTTTTTTGAATCCAAATATCAGACTTGGCATTTCAGGAATCCTCTCTCCTAAATACAGACAATTAAATTGTCTATAAGTCACTCAGAGCTTTAGAAATAAAATAAAATTAGAGTTGGTACTTTGAAATGGGTTCAAAAATGTGTACTGTTTGTCAATGTTCTTTTCTGTCAAATGGCCTCATTATCTGCTGCTGTGAACAGACGAAATAGCCTGACGCAGGCTGCTCTCAAAAAGGCATGACTTTATTGAAAGAAGTCTGGCCTTTTTCAACACCCCAGAATCAAAGAGAGAACAGGATGGTTCCTGGTGACACCAGTTATCTAGTTGCCATCAAATTCATTCCAATGCAATGAAAACCCAGGTGTGTCTGAGGAGAACTGCTCTTCATGGGTTTTCAAGGGCTCGTTTTTTGTGCGTAGCTCTCCAGGCCCATGACCCAAGATACCCCTCTACCCTGTCAGTTAGAATAGCACATTCACGATTTACCAGGTCTTCCTGCATCCACTGTCAACTAGGTAAAATTTGAAGACTTCCCACAGGACAGTCTGGGGAGTATAAATGAATCCTTGTATTGTTTTTGCTAATCTCCAGGGCTAATTCCCAACCTTCTGATAGCGAGGGACTGTTTTGTCACAGAGCACTGAGTTTGGGATATTGAAACATCTGAGGACAGTTGGCATCTCAACTTCTGGGTTGAGACCAGGATCAAAGCACAATCCTTGTCATTGCAGTTGACCCCCAACTCCTATAAAGTTTTGTTTCCACTGTCAGAAACCACGATGAAACGAGCCACAGAAATAGAGATCAAGCTGAAGGCACTTTCCTCTACACTCTGCAGGGCCAGCCCTTTCATTGGGCCCACTCCAACCCACCAAAGTGCCCATCTTTTTAGCACAGAGGAAACTAGTTCGGGTAGCAGGATAGACACCAGAAATAAATGGATAAGGTATAATTGCTTCTCTCAAAACTTAATGATAGAGATAAAATTTCTGCATGGCAATACATAAATAAATAAGTGGCGAGATTTGGGTTTAGGCTGTTCTAGGGGAGAGTACTGGCTGAGTAGTAAAACCCTTATATAGGAGACTCAAGTTCAAGTCCCAGCCAATGCCTCTCAAGCACAGCCACCATCCATCTATGAGTGGAGGCTTGTGTGTTGCTGTGATGCTAGGCAGGTTTTTGTGGCATTTTCAGATTATGATTGATTAGAAAGAAAGGCTTGATGGTTGACTTTGAAAAATCTGCAAATCACCAGGGTCCGATGTCAAGGTACATGGCAGGCCAGCATGTGTCTGCAGGGAGTGACAACAACTTCAACTATAGGAACCCTGAGAGGGCCAACCACTTGAAAAGATTAGGAGGAGCGTCACATCCCTGTGAGTTTTCCTCACATACACAAGAAAAAAGGGCATTCTGGTTAAAAAAAAACAACATACCCAAGGTTTGGAAATCTGATAGAATGAGAACATCTTCAAGGACTCATATGTTGATGTTTTTGGTTTGGTGTTTGTGGCAAGTATGTGAGAATAGACATACAATAGGTAGAAGTAGGAAGAAAATTAAATTCAAATGATTAAAATGAAATATGATTAGGAAAGTTTGAGTGCTTGAGAAAAAAAAAACATTGAATTTGATGTAAAGGGTAGGTAAGTCCTCAATGACCTAAACATAGAAATGAAGCCATTCAATAGGTCTAGAAAGATCACAACATTAAAGTGCAGGTAAAAGAGAAATAGACTAGAGAAAAGAAGACCAATCTTCACTGGTTTTACTGATCTTGGGGAGATCGGTGGTCTGAATGAACTAAAATGGAAGCCCAAAGCCCAAAGGGAAGTTGAATTAGGGTAGAAGTGCATCAGAATCACATGTAGGTCTTGTGAAAACAAATTGTGAACCCCAACTCAGAGCTTCTGATTCATTAAGTCTAAGTTGGAGCTTAAATGATTTCTTGTCTAAGCCTTTCTTTTCCAGGTTACACTGATTATACTCTTCTGGAAACCTATATATTGAGAACCATTGGAGTTGAGGGAAAAATTAAGAAGTTGATGAAACCAACCTACTGAGTGATTAGGTGGTTGGTTGAGGAAAGGTGAATGGATTTGCATTTGTGGTTAACCTGTTTGACTTCTCGCACAAGGTGATGATCCTATAACTAAGTGATAACCTTCTCTAGGATGAGGAAGAGTTATGGATACTGGGATAGAAATAGAAAATGGAAGGTCAACTTTTCATGTGTATTATTTCTAGTTCTCGGTGGTAGATAAGTAATCCGTTTCTTTCACCATTTCTATGCACTGAGGGATGAAGTTCAGAAGAGTCTGGCCCTTAGATCACAGACAAAAATCTGATGGCATCAGAAAATGTCAATGTCCATTGACATCCCTCAGCAAGAAGAAGACGATGAAGATGGAGGTGGTATGGTTGGAGACTGTGACCATAGTCTGATTGTTTCAAGAAAGAAGCCTTTGCTCCTAATTTTTCTTTTCTCCATCTTGCTCAGAAGTCAACTAATGAGAGATTAATTGGGTTGATATTAAAATGTCCTAGAAATTATTAAAGCAAGAGACCCCACCAGTCTTGTAGTCCTTCATACAAATTACTTTAAAATACTTGATGTGGATAAGATATCAGGAGGCCATGGGAGTTTTCTGAAAGTGAGAGGAAGAGATATTTTGGAGGATTTAGTTTAATTATCTGTCTGGGAATTGCAAAAGAAAGCCAGGATAGGATCTAAAGTGCAAGCTTTGTATGGGCAAGATCAAGTATTAAGATTCTGAATGTTGATACCACCTTGTAAGGTGCTGAAATGATCCAGGGAACACTGCAAAAGCAAACACCTACACTTCATTCTGAACTATGGGCTTTAATACAAATATTTCTAATTGCTACAAGAGCACTGATTCATTGTTTTTTCATTTATGAAAGGGTACAGTAGTTCAAAAAATTTGCAACCCTAGACTATCATGTGAGAAAGCAACAGGTGATACAAATAGCACACTCAGTAGCTTACAGAGGTAGTATGGATGTATGCAAGCAGAGGCACCTGAGCAGAAAGGACTGGAGATCTACTTTTGCAAAATCAACTATTAAAATGGCTACAGAACAGTTCTCTCTAATACCTGTAGGATCGCTATGCCTGGGAACTCATTTGACTGCAACTAGTGGTTTGTAGTGTTGGACAGATTTGTAAAGGAGGTTGAAGCAAGCAAAAGAATCAGAAATCATCCCCACCACCTTTCCCTCCTTCTGCTCCCACCCCCATTTTGTTGCCAATAACTTGTAGGTGGAAGGAGGGGTTATCCACACTTATTTGCAATAGGTACTCTCTCTAACTCTTCCTATGGTTATAATTGAAGAATATCTTCATTTCTGTTTCTTCTCAGGGTTCACTGAGCTGAGTGGGTTTCTATGCTGAAACTGCTCACTACATAGGATAATTTTCGAGACAAACTCGGTTGTGCCAGGCATGATGAATGGCAGGCCAACGAGCCACCCAAAAGCCATCTAACTAATTTGTATCTTTAATAAGTCTCTCAGGAAATAATCCAAGGCAAGAATGGAGTGAGAAGCACTTTTTATGCCACATAAAAAATACCAGTTTTGTATAAATTCATTTTCCACCTACTCCCATCACTTTCCAGATCTGCCCCTCTCAAGTCTCTTATAAAATTCTACCACGCCCTGAAGTCTTAATTTCCACTTTTCATCCAATGTTAGTCTTACTTCAGCTTCCCCAGTTCACCTCCCAAATTACAAAATAAGGCTCGGGTGCATGTGATAGCGTATATAGGAAACACACGTCTTGCTTGATTTGGGAAGGGTGAGTGGAGACAAACAGGTTAACGTCCCTCACATTCATTCTGCCCAGACTGTTATTCCTCCAGATATTCACATGGATTTGTTCAAAATTAAATAATAAAAAAACATAACCCTAAAACCCGTGGGGGGGGGGAATGTGGCCATAAGTTCTTTCATCATCCTATGGGCACATTACTTAATAGGTAGTTCCAAGGATTATTTGATTCAAGAGAGCTTTGGAATCAACAGGATGATAGCAAATTTTTTTGGTTTATTGATTAAAAGTCCCAATCATATTAAAATTATGTGTTAGTTTACAGATTTTTCCTTAAATAAGATGGTGTTAGTCTATGTTGACTAGAGAAACCAATCCAGGGAGACACTCGTGTGTGTAAGAAAGAGCTTTATTTAAAAGAGTTGTTGTATCTGAAAAACATCCTAGCTCAGTCCAGATCAAGCCCATAAATCCTATGTTATCCCATATGCCCAATACCAACCTAGAAATTCCTCTTCAGACTCACACAAAAACGTGCAATGATGCCAAATGCAGGAAGATCACAGACCAGTGGGTGGAAAGTCTTGTGGATCCAGTGACAGTGAAAGTACCTCAGTGCAGATGTGGGTCACCGTGTGGTTCTTCCAGCTCCAGGGTTCTGGCTCCATCAGTGTGTCTACATGTGACTGGTCAACAGGAGTGTCTCAAAGAGAGTATGTCCTGCCTCTAGGGAGAAAGACAGGAGTTCCCAGAACCCTCAGGTAAGGCCGTGCTCACACAGGGAGAGGCCCCACTGGCTATGACCTGCTTGACAGGCTAGACTCCACCCCTTCATCTAAGTTGACAGGACATTATGTAACTGCCATAAAGATGCAAATAATTTCTATTTGTTATAAAGGGCAACACAAATGATAATTATCCTTTATGGCATTAAGTAGTTTTTTCTCCAATCTAGCCATCTTTTTTAGTCCACATACCTTTATATTATTTCCTTTTATAACCTCTCGGTTGCTCTTTGAACCAGTCTCAATGTATTATTAATTAATGAGAAGTAGAAATGATTGACATATTCTGTTCATATTTTTATGAGAGTCAGTTTTTAACTCTGTAAAAAATATACTCCAATAACTTTCACTGCACCCTCCCTTTCTTTCCATACTTGAACAATGGCATGTTGATGAAGAGTCCTTCCCTAGTTGGACTATGGTGGGAATTCAATAGCCCCCTTTCTCTGCTTTATTTTCCCCATATCACTGTATTAAAAATTATTTTTCTGTCTCCTGACCAGTACCTAGAGTATCGATTCCATGACATAGGGGACTTTGTTGCTTAGAACACTGTACTGCCTATGGATAGAGCAAGTAGTGAGGGCTTGATGACTATTGTTGGGTGAATAAATTAATGAACAAGTCCACTAATACCTGCACCCTTCTCAAGCAAGGGCTAATTACATTGAGTATGACCACATTCAGGATGATGTCACTTACTCCAAAGGCTCAGTACTGAGTAATGGCAGAACTTCCTGCTTCCCTCTGCCTATATTGAGTGACTTCTTCTGGACCTTTGTATATTCTGCATCTCTTAATGGGGACCCTAACATACTCTAGAGGCTGTGAGAGGCCTCACATGCAGTCCTTCTATTGGCATCTCTATTGTTAGCTTATGGTTTTAATGTTAACAGTGGCCATCTGAGAGATGACTCGAGCCTTCAAGACTAATATTCAATCTGAAAACGTCTTCCTTCTGCCTCACTAGCTCTTCCAAGGAAAACTGTTCTCAGATGATTTTACCAGGGGAGTTCTCTCCTTTTTTAATGGCATGTGAATAAAAGAGGAAACTAAGTTTTGAAGTATTTTATCACCTTGGCTAAATAAGGGATAGAAAAATGTATGAGGAATCTCATAGCCAAACCGAACTCAAAAGTAGGCATACTTTTTAGCTTATTTGTTTCTTTCCACTTCTGATGAAAAAAAAATCCTCTTAAATATGCCATGTTTTTTGCACCTCTACATCAAAAGAACTCAGCATTTTCCAATACCATTTTTTGCCTGCCCAATAACTAGAAAATGTCTAAGAAGAGAGTGTCTTTCTAAAACAACAAACCATTTTCTTTTAGCTCTCCGCCCTCAGAGGAAATAAGACAACCTCAGAGATTCGAGTTTCCATAGCCTCAGCAGTTGCAGACAGTAAGTTGAATAGCAAGAGACTTTGCACCAACAGTAATGATCTGGTGATAAATGCTTCATTGCCTCACCAGCAATCTGTCTTTGGAAGTTAAAATCAATGAGACATTTTTGACTTGGGATGACTCTTAGGTTTAGCACCTTAGATAACAGAGCTGGGTACATTCTATAAAAGACAGCTGAAGGAAACCATTGGCCAGAGAGCTCATTGATTATCATTATTCCAAGAAACCATATGTCAGAGCTCATTTGTTATCATTGTTTGAAGATTCTTAATTGCTGTAGGCTCAGGAATGCCCAATCCAAGTTCAATAGTAATTATAAAAACTCACAGGACAATTCACAGAGTAGCTATGGATGGTATGTACACAATTTTGTGTCAACTTGAAGATATAAAAGTGTAGAGGTGGAGTCTAGCCTGTCCATCAAGTGTGACTTTCTTATAAGGAGGTGCCAGAAACCTCCCTCTCTCTGCGTTCATCTTCCTGTTGAATAGTCATGCTAAGGCCTGTGAAATCCTTAGACATGTGTGTGTTGTCATTTGATTCACAAGACTTTGCACTTACTGACCTGTGATCTTCCTGCATTTTGCATCATTGCTTTAAGAGGGACTTTTGAACTAGTATCAGACTTATGAACTTGAATTGGACTGGGTTGGGATGTTTTCTCGATGCACTGTTGTTGATATAAAGCTCTTTCTTATACACATAAGTGTTTTGGGATTTGCTTCTTGTGTCAACCCCATCCAATACACTAGGAAGATGTTTGTGCTAGGCATTTCTAATCAATCAATCAATCAATCATGTAGGAATGGATTGAAACCTTTCTAGAGAAAAGCTAGAGGATTTTTATTTGAAACTTGTGTACTGTATTCTATTTGAAGCTTGTGTACTGTATTTATGTGAGTGTGTATGTAGTATAAGATTAAGAATTTGATTTAAAGGACTTGACTGATGTAAAGATGAGGCTGGCAAGTCTGACACATACAGGTCAGGTCAGCAGCCTGAAAACTCAGCCAGGATTGGATGCTTCGGCTTGAGGCAGAATTTCTTCTTCTGCAGGACACCTCAGTTTTTTCTTTTTAAGAACTTTCAACTGAAGCTTACCCTCATTGTGGGGGACAATCTCCTTAGCTCAAAGTCAACAGGTATGGATGTTAACCATACTTATAAAACACTTCCCCAAGAAGCAGTAGATTACCCACAGCAAGCAAGTAGTGTTTAATGGTATAACTAGGTGCTTTAGTTTATTCAAATTGACAGAGAAATTTAATCATCACAGTTATTAATTTCTTTGTTTGGCAATTGAGCAAATTAAGACATAGAAAGATTAAGTACTTTATCCAGGTATTAGACAGCTAGAATGCAGTGGCATCAGAAATTAAAATTCAGCATTCTGACTCCATGATTTATGGTCTTAAGCATTATGTCTTCCTGTGTAGTATAGCTGCAATGATCATTAGTATTATTTAGACAGGAGATAAAAGTTTTAAGTAGGCTTACAATCACTGATTCAAGATGAGTTTCTAATTTACCAGCCTGTAAAATGCACACTCTATAGCAGACTATTGAGTAGAGACACTAAAAAAAATAGCTACTGTTTATTTTCAAATGCATATGTATATATGTGTGTCTGTGTATATATATGTCTTGTATATATGGATGTCTGAAGTCTCCTTGGATATTGATTCTGTTGCTCTGAAAAAACTCTGACTGATCTAACAATAAAATATCAAATAGTTTATTGTGTTGAAGAGCTGGTATAGGGCTACACAAGGAGAAAAGAGAATCCTTTCTCAACATCTGTCCAAGGATGATTCCTAAGAGTCAGAGGTCAGACATGCTTCCATTCTCCAACTTACTTTACCTTCTTCTGACATCACCCCTTCCTCCCAGGACATGCTACTTTGCTGGGATCCATAATATGTTTCAATTGCCACACCAAACTCATGTACTCATGATTTATGAAGCAATGTATCAGGGTGCATCGAGGCAGCATCAGAAAATGCTAAAAATACAGTCCTTCTTTCCACAGTGCATCTTCTCAGCCATGTTGGCAGGCATGTCTGTCTCTGGCCTTTGACCTCTCAACTACATAGTCCCTGGGCCTCTGCCTGTTCAGAGAAGTGGTACCAAGCTTTTGTAGCACTGATAAATGCCCAGACATACCCAACTCTGCAGGCCAGCCTCCTCTAAGGCTCTTAACTTCACTCATGCCATGAACCAGGAAACCCATCTCTTTCTCACAGCTCCAGCACTGCTCCTCTGCTTTTTCTCCTGGTCTTGGTGCAACAGTCTTTAGTGCCTTTCCCACTTCAGCCAGAGCACTTGCATGTTCTCCTTGGTGTTTCTTTTTTTTTTTCTTGAAGCTTATGGCATTCATCGATTTCTGGTATGGAGAGGGCTCACTTTCATCTCCATCAAATGACAAAACTCACCAAACCCTGAGTTAGATTGATCCGCACCTTTATTTACAGCCTCCTCCCCAATCATTTGGTAGGACTACATAGACTGCAGAGAGGGGACCCATGCTAAGTCATTTTAGTAACCAATTTAGAGCTCTCTACAATCTTAGGGGGTGGATGTGCATGTTGTATGAAGCCAGTTCATCTCCATTCTACCATCGGGAATACCTAGAAATCCTCAATGAATGCAAAGAATGATGCTGTGCTCAATGGACGCTTATACAATGTCATTTTATGTTCCTATAGTATACCCATTTGACACACGAAGAAAGTGAGGTCCAGAGATGTTATATAATTTAACCAAAGGCAGGAGACGTAATAGCACTGGGCATGATAAAGTCAATGCTCTCATTGCCAGGCTCTTAGATATTATACAGCATAGCAGATTTCCCCAGATTGTTAAAGGGGACAAAAACAACTCAAGTCACATGTCTGTTAATGGAAAACATTTTTGAAAGGAAGGCTAAAGAAGTGCCTCCCGTGCTTGCATCAAAATAAACAGAACTGATAGACGCAATCAAAATATCTGGCTTTAATTTTGTTGTTATTTTCCCCCCCTCGCTACAGGATTTGATGATGAAGTTTCCATGAGAACAGGGATCCTGTGGTCATGTAAAATAATCAGCAAGAAGAATGCAGGAAAGAGTCCTGGTAAGCCATATGAGGAAATCGCTAACAAGATGTTTGTCTCTACACTGACGTGAAAATTTCCCCAAAGCATGACCTATTTCACAATCTGTAAATGGCAACCAACTATCCATAGAGGGCGCCAATGGGATCATCCTATAAAAATCCCAATGACACCAAACCCGTCTGTAGACCTGGCCTGGACCCCCTGCATCTTCGAGGGTTTTGATGGTCTGGAAAAGGCTCCTCTGGGCCTTTCCCGGGTTTGGGGTGTGGGCCAGGATCACCCAGAAAGCAGAATGCAGCCGCTGGGTGATAAAAGCCCTGCGCTACTCTGACTTCCAGCTAACCGCAGTGTGGCAGCGAGCGCCTAATGCAACCACAAAGTGGTTTCCTGGCACAGAAACTTGCCCAACGCTTGGAACGAGATACCAGGCTGTGTTGTTTAGTCTCCATCTTGGAAATTGTTCTAGTGAGCGAAAAGGCTTTGATAACCATTCATCTGAGATGGTTTGGGCAGGGGCATGAGTGTGACCTGTAAGGGGCTCCTCACCCAAAAAGGATGAACTAGCTCATCGCAAAGCAGACCGCCTACAGATGTTAGGGGAGAGGGGTTACCGCATCTGTAGAACACCAACACGCTTTGTGATAGGATGGAAATATATATATATATATATATATATATATATTTACAAGTGTTAGGAGAAATCCAAGTACATCAAGAAATAGAGGCCTTGCTGGACTTACACTCATCCCCTTGCACACTGTCGGCTTTTAAGTGGTGGGTTGTTCACGCAGACTGGCTTTTCCAAGTGGCACAGACTCCTGAAGCTTAGCATTCACCCGCTGCCAAGGTCACAGTGGAGTTTTGCACGAAGCCACCAGCCTCTCACAATAAGGCTGCTGCTTTGGGAACCCTCTTCTGAAGTAATTGAGATTGACAGTGTTAAGACCTTGAGTTTTTCCTTTAAAATATTGCCACTGCTCTCTCTTCAGCATTGCCTTTGAGCTAGAAATTGATGTACTTTAATGGCTGGTATTGGCTGATGAGACTAAATTACATGAAAGAATGACTTTCATCATATTGCTCAATTTAGGGATTTCTTTCATTTCAAAGGCAAGGTTAATTGCCTCTAGAAAATGTTAAGCAATTATCCACTAATAATAGTAGGGAAGATGCTCCTTCGAAGCCAATTCAAGGCAGGCTGGGGAATTAGGGGAAAGAGGCTTTCAGAGTGGAATTGATGGTGAAAAACGAAAATGATGTTAAGCTTTTAAAGACTCCCATTGGGGAAGATGTGGCTATTGCTTTAGCGTTGAAGCACCCTTGGACACGAATCCTCTGCATTTCCAGAGAACGCAGAGCACAGGCCGACTGGACCCACCATTCCATGTCCTTCTCCTCAAACTCTTAAGACTAGAAGGGAAGGGTCCCTATGGGCATAGAACACAGTAAGTTTGCCACTAATGGTGAAGAGATTTCCCATGAGATTTCCCATGTTATTCCATATGAGCTTACTTTCCATTCGGTGTCACACCTTTGGAGGTCAAGGACCAAATGTTGCTATCAAAAACTCTCACCAAGCCAAGTACACACAAATACACACACGCACACAAACATACACACATGCACACAGTCCTGTGGGAGCCCCTGTTCTTGTGCTCGTGTCCAATATGCTGAAGAATGATGACCCTTCTGAAGGCGCTCTCTGCCATGTGCTCACCTGAAGACCCCAAGATAGATGAATCGAGAAAGCAGAGCAATTGACACCGTCTATACCTTTTGTGTTTTACTTTTTGATTCCTTCAGCAGAAGAAGCCAAGCAGTCCTTACTGTGGTAAAGCTTCTTAATGCAAGCTAGACTTCCTCCTTGCAGCCCCACTCTCCTTGAACACCTTGAGGAAAAGAGAGTCAGGAAACACCCAGAAATGCGTCAAGGAGTAGGTCCAGTGTGGGGCCTGAGAAAGGCCATCAAGATATTTTTGTATCCCCAAGGGGCAGGTTGGCACATATAAAACTCCCAACCTTGTGCCTCAAAGTAAGAGAAAAACTCTCCTCAAAGCACACTTGGAGGCAGGCCCACTGAGACTACAATAAAATCCTGTAGCTACATGAATGCATTTCAATTCCCATTTCTCCAGGAAAAGCACTACCTTGGTTTAATGGGCTAACTTTAGATGAGCTTAGAAACCCAAAATTACACATCTTTAAAATTTCAGTGTGAACCTAGCATTTGTTTAAGTTTAAATCAGATCACATTTACAGGTGAATGATCTTTAATCCCAAGCCCAGAGTTTCAAGGGCTCTACAAGGCAGAATACGCTGTATTTGTAGTGATTTCACGCTTCCCATTTGTGACAGAAGTCACCATGTTAATGTGGTTACTTTCTTGGAAAACTTTGAATCTACTGGAAAGACCTACTTGGAGTCAAATGGAAACTACCGATGACTACAAATGAACATATAACAAGTATATCATATAATAACATATAATAATTTTCTTTGAGAGAGAAATTAGTAAAGTTCAATTTACAGAAATCATGTAGTCCATAAGACACGTTTTTCTTCTTGTCCTTTTGGGAAATTCCAAGAATATTCTATCAATTAGCTAAGCAAAATTAGATCAATTTTCAACCAATACTGCCATAAAAACAAACCAAACCTGGGCTCTAGCTGTTTCACAACTTTGGACCTGCCTATTCCTGTTACTTCCCAGTTGTGAAATGCCACTGAAAATGTTAAATATTCAAGGGAAATGAAGTCAGAAAATCCTAGCCCACTCCTTTCCATCTCAAAAATGAGGAAACAGAGACTTAAAGAAGGGTAGCAACTTTCCGAAAGTCACACAGCCAGTTCATGACACAACTGGGATGAAACTCCAGACTTCCTGACTCCCAGTCTAACAACACTGGTATCCAAATGGCACAACTGACATGAGATCTTCCCAGAGTTATAACCCCCCTCTCCAGGAACCTAGACAGAGAGTGCTAAATGCAACCACCAAAGAGGACAGGGCAGGAGAAGAGGACTGTTTAGGAGCTCTGAAGCCATCCTTTTTTTGTATCCTCTAAAAATGGGACTCTCTGGGACAAAGCCCAATGCTCTGCCCTAAGAAATCGCCTCGGCTCTTCAGAGGCGCAGCAAGAAGCATTTCTTTTGTCCACACGAGGTACCTTGGCTATGTATTTACATATGTACAATAGTTAATAGTTATTGGTTCTAAAGTGAAATCACTGAAGGTGAAATTAAACTATTCTTTTTTATGGTTATAAAAATATCATATCGCCCAGGCACCCAATCAGCATTCTCATGCATACAATTTGGTGATATCAATTACGTTAATGATGTTATGCAACTCCAACCATAAGTAATGCCAACTTCACTATTGCCATAAATAGGAGCTCACTCCTTTAAAGGGCTTCACATATTATCCAGTGACATTTGGGCATAGGTTTTATAATATGTTACTATTCTCAGTATTTCCATACTGGTTGTTCTTTTCTCCGTATCTCATTTTTGTTCAAGAGTAAACATTGATCATGAGATCTCACTTTGATGATTAGTTACAGAAGTGCAATGCTCGCAGCATGTCTAGTCTGTCTTATAGGGTTGCCAGGAAATTAAATCGACTTGATGGCATTGGGCTTGGGGTTGAGTACATGTCAGCATCACGATGAACAGGAAAAACTTAGTGCTGGATCTCTCAGATCATATAATTTATGGGCGGACAGACTTTGGAAAAATACTTAACATAAATTACGAAGGAACACACTACAGGGCTTTACCAGGAACCAGTTCCCTAGATTGACTTTCTAATGTGCTGGTTTTTGGCCAGGGTAGTTTGGAGATTGGTGGAGGCATTGTCATGAGTTGTAATGATGGAGGGCTACTATTGGCCTTTAGGTAGCAGGAAGCAGGAGTTCGAGATGGCCTGTCCCCCTCAGGTCAGAACTGCAATGCAGAGACATGTCCCTGGAGGTTTTTGAGTCATTGCTGGCATCCATGTAGTTAAAGACCATATCCTGTAACCGAACTCCAGTTTATATTTTTATAGAACGTCTTTGGCTTTTTGTATAGCTTTATCATATACCGACTGTGCAAGGAATGCATCTAGTGTGAAAGACTACATTTTGGTTTGCTCGGCACTTCTTGGAGGCCCTCCCCCATTTGAAGAGCATGCCATCAGTGAGCAGGTTGCCAATAAAGCACAATCGATTAAGTCACATGTGGCGCCTTTCATTCTTGGAGAGTTCATATGTTGATGAGAAAGTGTTTTGAATACAAATTATGGTACATTTTTTTTTGGTATACATATTGACATTTTGAATCCATTCACCTCTACTACTTCCATTTCTGGTTGGTTTGTGAAAGAAATTAGACCAGGTCTCAAGAACTGGACAGTTCTGTCCCAGAAACTTGAAGGGATATACACAGAGTATTACCCACCTCTATGTAATGTTCTATCGGCATAATCTTGAAGACATATATTAATCTAAATTAACCTGAAGATTGTGCTCAGGGAGAATCTCTCTTACTAGTATAAAAGAATAGATGCTTATGGCTAATTCCGTGGAGGGGCCAGTCTGAATTAATGCCAGATGCAGGAGGTGGGCTTACTGAGTTACAATGTTGCCTGGAGGGTCTCAGTGTCCCACAGAAGCTTCCTAGGCTTCCAGCACCCTTGAACACTGTGACGGCCACAGATCCGTTCCTGATCACTTTTTTCCTAACCCGAGAATATCGTGGGTATCAATGTGAAGTGTAGCTGATATACAACTTCCTTCTTAATAGATGGTGATGGATAGCAAGCTTTGCCTACCTTAATTCTTACTTCTTTACAAACTCAACCGCATGACAGATTAGAGGTTGCCAGCCCAAGGAGAGCAGCATCGATGGAGACTGGGTGCCTCTGTGAGCAACTCATCTTGAAACTTAGAGCATTTGAATATAGGACAGACTAAACCCCTGAGACACACCTTCTCCATGAATGAACTGAGATACTGATGTCTAAAGTAGCTCACCACTGTCAAAGCCACCTCCACTATGCTATTGCCTTTTGAAATGCCTGGTTAAAAGACCATACTTGCTGAGAAGAGTTAGATCTCTCTCTCTCTCTCTCTCTCTCTCTCTCTCTCTCTCTCTCGCTCTCGCTCTCGCTCTCGCTCTCACTCTGTGTGTGTGTTTAACTTTTGGAATCTCAACTTTTCTGACCAATGGTCCTTCTGATCACAGAATTAGAGTTTGTGATGAAGCATCCATCAAATAGTGTGGGCAGGACTCCTGTCTCTTTGCTGTCAAGGAAAGCTGTAGGAGGACAATGCATACCATGGCAGATTTTTTTTTTTTTTGCATTGGGGAGGTGGCCTTCATGTGTGGGGTCAGCTGTCCTGGTAGCTGGAAGGAGATGACCAACTTGTTTTGCCAAGGCCTCCAAACTGCCTCAAATGGCAACCAACTCGATTCCAAATGGATTGAATCCAAATTTGAACCAGGACCTGAGAAGCAAGGCTTGTATCCCATTACATGAGCCATCCAGATTCCCCATAATACTGTATATTAAATCCTTATAATAAGCTGCTTTGTGAGTCTTGGTGCCGGTTCAGTGTTTTCATTGCAGTGATTACCCTATGGTCTGCTGGCCAGCTGAACCTGGAGTCCTCTTTCCCTTGATACGTTTCCATAACATCTCTCATCGGCCCAGTGCAGCTTGTTGTTAAGGGCAGAGCTAATCTATTGCAGCCCGCCTTGCTGCCTCATGCCAAGAAATTTGGTGTTTCTTTCCGCTATTTCTGTGAGGACAGTTCACTTCTGTGGGGGAGTCTTAGCTCCATCAAATTAGTGAACAATCCAGCTGCAAAGAATAGTCCTTGAAGACAGCCCCTCCCACCCATCCGGGAAGACCCTAGCCTGGACCCCTACCTAAATGAAGGCATGAATCTGATGAGCTAGCTTGTACTGTCAGTATGTATATGAGCAGTTAAATACTTTTATTATTCCAAAAGGCATTTGCGGGAACTTAAAAGCAAAATTTGGAATTTGCATATCCTTGAATAACTGTGCTTCCTAATTCTAATCCCACATTTAAGGATCACTACACACTGGACTTGCTTACCACTGTGTTGGGCACTGAAAACACACAGATGACTAAGGTGATGGTTGGAAAAGAGAGAGAGAAATTAGCCTTGTGCATGATATATGCAGAGAAGCCACAAAGACTTGTTAATACCAATCAATTGTCGGAGAGCCCAACCCATTTTGCTTTGAATGTAAGGAGTGGGGATTGAAAGAATTGCCAGAAGCTACTCATCTGGGGTGTCCCAGCGGAGAGTGGATATAGTACAGTCATCTCTCCCTCTTCTGCATGATCTTCTCCACCCCCTTCCTCCCCCCCCCCCCGCCCCCGCCCTGCCTTGTACCTGATTTGCTCATCCCCCTGGGTATTTGATGGGATGCTCACCTTTCTGATTGGTCTTTGTCTCTGTGATTCCCTCAACACTGGCTGTCTTTGGCTTCATCTTCTCTCTCTTGGACTGTGTCTCCATAACAATATTTGTTCCCCTGGCTTGGCATTCTCCACTGCACCGGTTATCGAGCGCCCCACCCCAGGCTGTCCTCCACCTGATCCCTGGTCTCCGGACTCCAGAAGTCAATGCCAGTTCAGTTCCAGCCACACCCTTGGCTCAGTTCTCAGCAGGCAATGGTTGTTGTTGCTGATTTTTTTCTTCTTAGTCTCCACCCTCACCCTCTTCCTGACATTTTGAAAGAAAATCCAGTGCTTGAGGCCTCAACAAAAACAAACTGACAAATACATTTAAAAACCAAAATCTGGATTAAAAATCAAATCAAAATGAAACCCTAACCAATCTTGACTTCTGTTCAAGGCCTTGTGTCTTTTCTTCCCAGTCCCCAGTGCACTCATGAGTATCATCTAGCAGCTATGAAGGCAGGAGCATGGATCCTGCAATGGTTAAGAACCCCACTGCAAACCCACACTTGCCAGTTTGACTCTCCCCAGCAACTCGATGGCAGAGAAAGCTAGCAATTTGCTCTCTTAGAGACTACAGCCCAGAAAACACTAAGGAGAAGCTCTGCTCTCACAGGAGTCTCTAAGAATTAAAAATTTCTTAACAGCAGAAAAGCAAGATATAGACACCAAAAGAAAAAAACTAACAAAATTACAGTAATAAATCCTGAAGGAAAATAACTAGTTTAGGAAACAGGCTTTTTTTTAGTCAATTGGAAAATTCAAGAATAATAAAATTGGTTAAAATCATATTTTCTTGTTTGAAAATTATGGTGGCAATGTATATACAAATGTGCTTATATAATTGATGTAAGAGCTGTAAGATCTTCCAATAAAATGATTTATTAAAAGCATTATTTCCTATCTTCTGAATTCCTTGAAGAATGTTAACTTGGAAGATTATGTTCTTTTAACAAAACTATTCTTTTTCTATGAAGTAGACTAGAAAACAACAACTCCAAGGTAAGACCAAAGGCTTAGGAAGCAGTGTGTTTATGTCAATGGAAGAGAAGTCCTTTGGAAAAAGAAGCTGAGAATGGTTGTACACTTGGAGAACGTAATCAATGTCACTGAATTATATATGCACAAATTACTTATGTGGTATATATTTTGCTTGATATTTTTTCAACAGCCATCAAAATGTATAATTATGCAAATTTTTACAAGTCTGGAAAAAAGTATAGAAATTTTCCAGAACACAGTGTTGAGAAAAGAGAAATGAAGCGTGATATAAACTTTCAGGGTCATAAAAGATCAATTCAGGAGAATAAATGTGTAATAGAATAATGGAGAAAATGGAAGAGGGGGTTGGGGTGGAGGATAACTTTTGGAGGGGATTTTTCTGAGTAGGAGAAAGAGACCATCTTCTTATTTAAAGGTAACACCGAGTGCCAAGTTAATGAAAGGAAAAGAATAGTCTTATTTGGACATAGACTACTGAATATTTTGAGCACCAATAATATAAAAAAGATACTAAAGGAATATGCCGAGAAAGGGAAAGAGAAGTAAGTAATCTGGAAAGGATTAAGAAACTGCTTGGCATCGAGTTTATTTTTAGCAATACTGCATGCTAAAATTAATGCAATGACATCAAAATTCTGAGAAAAATTGTGCTGACTTTAGAATTCTAGATTCCATTAAATTATGAATAAGTAAATAAGCAATATAGTCACATATTCAACATGTATGTTGTGGGGAAAATATACCTTCCTACATACTCTTTTGGCAAGAAGTTCCTTAAGGATGTACGGCTGCAAAACCTAAAAGGGATCTGAGAAAGAGGAAATCCTAAGAGTTCAGACACCACTGAGAGGAATTCTTGGATGATTTCTTTGCAGCAGGCTTAGAAAATGGTCATTCAAAATAGGAAGTCACACACACCTACACACACACACCCACAAATAAAGGATGTCACAAAGCTTATGGAAGACAATCTTCAAGAAGGAAGTAAATGTACTCTAACAACATGATTAAAACTTAAGGATTTCGGCCTGAGCCCCGGTGGCATAGTGGTTGTGCACGTGACTGCAGCCCACTGGGTTGTAGGTTCAAATCCCCCATCAAGACTGGGCGTCCTACTCCCACCACCAAAGGGCAGTGGTGCCCAAAACAAAAACTTAAGGATTTCATGATCAGTTTGTTAAAAACCCAAAGCCAAACTCACTGCCATTGAGTGAATTCTGATTCATAGCGATCTTAGAGGTAAACCTACCCCTGTGAGTTTCTGCCCCTGTGACTCTTTATAGAGGCAGGAAGCCTGGTCTTTCTCCCATTGAGCTGGCTGGTGATTAAACTGCTGAGCTTGCATTTGGCAGCCCAATGAGCTGTCAAGTAGGTTCTGATCCGTCATGACTTTAGATGCAAAAGAATGAACTACTGCCCAGCATTATACCATTCTCTCTTTTTCGCGGCCCTCCAACTTAACCAAACACGAGGTACTTTTTCCAGGGACTGGTTTCTCCTAAAACCCTGT
This sequence comes from Nesogale talazaci, assembly GCA_004026705.1. Classification (NCBI taxonomy): domain Eukaryota; kingdom Metazoa; phylum Chordata; class Mammalia; order Afrosoricida; family Tenrecidae; genus Nesogale; species Nesogale talazaci. The sequence goes on along the minus strand of PVJH01014917.1, from coordinate 4,870 downwards.
CCAACTATGTGAGATAAAGTATCACCGTCCTCTCTTCTAAGTGGCATTCTGGCTGCACCTTTGTCAAGACAGATTAGTCTGCTCTTCTGGCAGCCCGTGTTACTTTCAGTCGCCTTTGCCAGAGTCGTAATTCAAATGCATGAATTCTCCTTCGGTTTGCCCTATTGAATGTCCGACTCTCACAGGCATATGGGTTGAAAACACCATGGCTCAGATCAGGAGGGCTGGACTCCTCACAGTGAGAGCCTGGCTTCTCAGTACTTTAAAGAGGTCTTATTCAGCAGAGACTTGATGATGGATCAAAGTAAGATGAAATCCTCAGCAAGTGCAAACTTCCCCTCATTTCTTGTGTTGTTATCTATCAGTGAGGATTTGGTTTTTCTTTATATTGAATTTCAACCCACCCTGCTGGTTATCATCTTCAATCTCCAAGAATTGTCTTTCTCAGCAAACAAGGTTATGGTCTCTGCATATTCTAGATTGTTGGCAAGTTTTCCTCCAATCCTGCTGCCAGTTTCTTTCTCAGGTGATCACTAGAAGCTTATTATTATCCTGCAAGCTGGGGAAAATCATTGAAAACTTCAAAAAAGAAAAACTATACAAAGACATTATGCTATCACGACAAAGCTAGTTAAAAAGTGTATGATTTGGGGCAAATGAAAAGCACAGGGAAAGTTAATTAATCTGAATATAATGTTTTTGATCATTTTTTTGGAGGGGGGCTCTTATAGCCCTTATAAGTTTCCACACATCAATTGTATCAAGTGTATTTGTGCATACATTGCCATCATCATTTTCTAAACATTTACTTCCGATTTGAGTCCTTGGTATGAACTCCTCTTTTTTTCCCTCCCTCCCCTCCTCCCGACCTTGTGATTCCTTGATAAATTAAGAATTGCTATTGTTTTCCTGCCTTCAATGACTGCTGTCTCCTTTCACCCACATTTATGTTGCCATTTTTGTGGCCAGTTACTTCTGGAAGTTTTGTTTTTTTTAAAAAAAATTTATTATTCTTTTTAACCCTACCCCTACCCCTAGCCCCAACTTCCAGAATTTTCGTAATGAGCAAGAAAGTTTTGTACTGAGCAAGATAGAATGTCAGATTCTATTTTGTCTCTGCTTCTTAGTGATCAGTCTTTTGGGGAGAATGCTTCACCTTACCAGGCATCAGTTCTCTTGTGTGAAAAATGAGAGCGATTGAGTAAAAACTGGTGACTCCATAGATATGTCAGTTTTGGAATGCTGTCACAGACCCACTGAATCTGAAACTCTGGCACAGCTAGGACCTCACCTTCACTTCACTTCACTTCAGAACATACCCTAAATTTGCAGGGATGCATAAACACTCAGGGCCCCCAAGGGGTTGCTTTTCCCAGTTTGAGGGATGGAGAGGTTTAAAAAGCAGCCTAGAAATTACTCACTTTTAACACAATATTGTAAGAAGAGATTTATTTGTGATATTAGTGATATTAGTGATTAGTGAAGTATTAGTGATAGATATAAAGAACTTATCATCAAAACATTAGATGTCTGCATATGGTGATCAAAGCCCAACCACAGTTCAGATCATTGTTCTAGCTCCTCTTGGCTTGTCATCTCAAATACGCAGGATGAAGAAAAGCAAGGAAAGTTAGAGAAACCTCCTGCTGGCCTCTGTCTGGCCTCCTCTCTGGCCACTGCACCTTGGTCTCCTCGGATAAGGAGAGCTCCACTTGACTTTGTGCCAGGGATCCTTTGCTGTGTCTCCTCTCAGGTTTCTCTTTCTTGTCGTTTTTACTATGAACATGTTTGTTTGTTTTTTTTTTAAAAAGTTAAAAAAGGGCTGAGCCCTGGTGGCGTAGTGGTTGTGCGCGGGACTGCGGCCCACTGGGATGGAGGTTCAATTCCGGCTCCCAGGAGCAAAGGCTGGGCCTCCTACTCCCACCACCAGAGGGCAGTGATGCCTAAAATAAAAAAAAAAAGTTAAAAAAATTAATTCAACAACATGTATAACAGATTGAAAGTTGTATTTATAGTTAAGAATATTTCTTGAAAGTTTTATTTTGTGGTTGACAAAATACATAGCAAAAATACCCAATTCTGCTTTTTCGACATGTACAATTCAGAGACATAGACTATAGGCAGCTCTTAGATGAAGGCATGAGCTCTGCTCCTAAATTGTCTTTCAGGAGAATTACAACAGGAGAATGAAGTCTTAACTTCAGTGCAAGAAAAAGCTCAAAGTTCTCTCAACGATGTCAAAGGGACACCTGCAGGAAGTACAGTAATGGTATTGAGGAATTTCTTTCCAGAAAGGGATTAGTTCAATCATTTTACTCTAAGAGAAAAGTTCCATAACATTAAAGAGCAAGTACAAGTTGGCCAACAGGCAGACATTTGTAATGTGAGGACTGCCTGTGTATTTTTGGAGCTGTGCAGCCATTTCTGAGAGTTTTCTCTTTCACTGACATAAACTCACTGCCCCTTCAGGTCTCTCTCTAATCTCTCCCATTGCTATCGTCAACTTGAGTCCAAATCCCAACCAAACTGACTACCCTTGAGTCCATTCTGACTCCAAGTCACCCTGGAGGACAGAATAGCACCATCTTTGGGTGTCTAAGACCGTAACTCTTTACAGGCATAGGAAGCCCAGTCTTTCTCCCAAGGAGTGATGGGTGGTTTCAAACCGTGGACTTTGAAATTATCAGCCCAACAAGTAACTGCTCCACCATCAGCACTCCTCGATTCCACACAGATAGTTCTTAAAAGAGCATCATGCTCAAGGCAGACAGGATGGTTCTCGGACTAGTTAGGATGTTCTGTGCTCGGTGTCCTTTGCTTACACTCTCAGTTCTATAACGGGTTGCAATCATTACTCTGAACAGCCAGACTATCAAGGGCTCGATGTTTGTCTTTCCCTCCATGGTATCCATGTCTGCCAATTGAAACTCATCTTTAATCAGCTTCTACCACAGCATCTGATTTTCAGAAAGGCTCCTCCTCATCTCTCCAAATCAAGAAAGTTTTCTCAATGTGCTAACATGTAAAGTAATCTTTCCATTTTCAAGTGCAGGGACTTTATTTTCTCCAAATTATATAGGACCAGCGCTTCATGCTTATGTGGTGTATTATTAGGTATTTACTAGGGAATTTTCTATACATCTTAATTCTATCCAAAACCCAAGGACACAGACGCTAAAAGCATCACATTTTACCCATGATAAAACTAAATGGCTGAGAGGTTAAATAATGCAGAGCATCAAACTCAGGCTGTTGGGTTCAAAGTTCTGCAACCTTGATCATTAATCTTAATCATGAAGTAAACTACCTTAAAGAAAGGTCAGTACAAATTTCTTGATATTATTCCTTGTCTAATTTTCTTTTTTTTTTTTGGGGGGGGCCATCACTGCTCTCTGGTGGTGGGAGAAGGAGGCCCAGCCCCACTGCTGGAATTGAACCTCCGTCTCAGTGGGGCACAGTCCAGCACACAACCACTACGCCACCGGGGCTCAGCCCCCTTGTCTAATTTTCAAAGCAAATGAACAACTTGTCTCTTTTAAACAAGCAGAAGTGGCAACAACAAAATAAAGCCAGTCTGTATGAATATGAATAACTGTGCAATTGTTAATAACAAATGAGTGAGTAGTGCACATTAAAAAAACATTTTAAAGGAAAATAATTGTCAGAATTACAAAGATTTAGCATTAAAAGCAAAAAAACCAAGACTCCATGTTTTGTTACAAGAAGAAAAAAGGAGCCTTTATATGTGCATAAATCCTTTCAAAAGGAAATTGCATGGTCTAACAAGCTGCATCTTGGATTGAGAGTCAAACACTTCAGAATCTCCTTTTTAAACACTCTTTTACTGTATGGACATAGGTAAATTTCTTACCCTCTCTGTGTTCCCTTATTTAAAATAATAGCAACTACAAGATTATACTACACAGTAGAAGTATTACATTTAGCAGGTACCTAATATGAACATCTTAAAGTAATTAGGAATTGTTCTCTTATTGGCTAAATAAGGCAGTTTAACTAATGGATTTTTAAAATAAAACACAGTATTTATGTACGATATGAAAAAGCAATAACAATTTTTAAATTATTAAGGGGGAGGGAGAGGGTACGGGAAAGGGAAGGGAAATAGGGGAGCAGGTACTGGGGGCCTAAGTGGAGGGAGGATGTTTTGAGAGTGATGATGGCAACAAGTGTGCAATTGATGTATGTATTGATCATGATGGGGGTTGTATGAGCCCCCAATGAAATGATTTATTTTTTAAAAACGGAGGGGCAAAGAGAAGCTTATACCAAGAGCTCAAGTAGAAAATATTTGGAAATGAAGATGGCAACATGTGTACAAATATGTTTGATACAATTGATGTATTGAATGTGCAGTTTTAATAAGATGCGCAGTTTGTGTGTGTGTGTGTGTTAGGTAAGCAGTTTGGATTTATTTTTTAATCTAACAGGCCATGGAAATAAAACTATTTGCAGTTCTACAATTTTTTTTCTTTTTTTAAATTTTATTGGGGGCTCTTACAGCCACTACAACATTCAGTAAATCATTTGTGTCAAGCACATTTGCACACATATTTCCACATACATTTCCCAATATTTCTACTTGAGCCCTTGATACAAGCTCCTTTAAAAAAAAAAACCTCCCCTTTCCTTCCCCCCCTTTTTAAAAAAATTAATCATTTTATTGGGGGGGCCCTACAACTCCCATCACAATCCCTAACAACATCAGTTGTATTCAGGCCACTTTTACACACCCATTGCCATCATCACTCTCAAAACATTCTCCCTCCCTCCAGGCCCCCATTATCTGCTCCCTATATTACCCTTCCTCCCCCCCTTCCCCTTGAACCCTTAGTAATTTACAAATTATTTT